>PVHY01005162.1:15894-85770 GCA_004024945.1 Uropsilus gracilis | reverse complement strand
GTGCCTTGCTCTCCTAGAAGCCATCTCCAAAATGAGGTCTTGGGTCTTCCAGACCCGGTGAGCACATAAGTGCACTTCGTGATAATGTGTTTCTATAGATGTTTCTCCTGTCTTGCATGCTTTGGTTCTTTCAATTGACCATCTGCTGTGTCGGGCTCAGGTTTATGGGCTGGATTTTTACCTGGTCCCTCACCCGTTCCATGATGAGGTTTGTATTATGTATGGTCCTCATCCTCCTGAAGATTAACTGGAGAGAGAGTGAAATGGAAGGGGGATTCCTCCCCTCCCCCCACTCGCTGGCCCACACGCCAGTACCTCCCTACATGGGGCCGGGTCCCAATGTCCATGCTTGTGCCGTCCCAGTATCCCCTTAGGCTGGGGCATGGGGGCAGCTGCCCCATACAACAATCTCCACTGGTGGATGGGCCTACAACCCCATCCGTCCCCCCCCCGGGCTCTCCAGACTTGGGGGGGCTTACCCCGGGGTTTTCTTTGCCTTTGCTCCCCACTGGCTAGGGGCGGTAGAGAGGAAGCCCCAGGCTTCATGGAGGCAGCCCGGCTGACCCGGCTTACCCCCGGGGGGAGCAGCTGGCCTGCACCCCACTCTGCCCTCTGTTCTAGAGGACACTACCTCACCGAGGTCTCCCATCCAGGCGTGGCAATCTTTACTTTGTTTTGATTAATAAACATCCCTTTATTCACTGATGCTATTTTGAAAAATGATTACAATAGCAACAACAAAGTATTTTCTTGAGTTGAACTCAGAGGCAGTTACTCCTCAAAATGTCATATAAAATTGTGTACAACATCAGTAATAAAATGTTAAATTTTACTTTGTCTTGACTTTTTGAACTTCTAAACAGTTTTATGGAGCAAAATAAAAGATTACATAGTTGCTTTGTCTTCACCTTCAAAATATATTGGTGTTCAGGGCCTTGTCTTGCTAGGGGCAAGGGTGAGGGGGAGCTTGCAACTTTAATTATTATTCATAAAATGATTACATATACATCTGGTATTACTAGATGTATGACTACATGTTTGAATATGAAGTTGTAAAAAAAGAAACTGTAGATGATACTTCTATGGGTAATACAAAAGAGGAGAAATTCTCTAACAGACATATATAAAGTTGTTTGCATGATTTAAACAAAATTGACCAGTTCTCCAGCTTAGATGACACAGCATAATCCGATTGCAGTGGCAGAGGAACATTACTCACTGAAACAGAAACATTTCTATGGGAATAAAGTACTAGTGTCTCATCAGTGTCTACCTGAAAGTCAGATAATTGCTGAGGAATTCCTTTCTCCTCACTGGAACCACACTGCTTGTTCTGCACCCTCTTTAAATCTTATGCATTCCAAACTCGAGATTTTATGACCCCCAGCTTCAATCCCCATTTCTGAAGTGCCCACCTACCTTAGAGAGCAGAAAGAGCATGCACTTGGGAGTACATAGATAGAGCCGACCTTACTGGGGATGTAGCTCACTGACATCTGTCAGCTGGAGAATGTTGGAGGAACTGCTTAAATCCAGTGACCCTCTCTGTTCACCTGTAAAATGAAGGAAACACCATGCAACTTTATAGGACAGCTGTGGCCACTAGTAGTGACACAGTAAAAGCTAGGGGCAGTTTGTTAAGTAAGTGAAGTGCATTGTCACATATAATAAGCACCCAAGAAGTAACTATTGTTATTCAGTCACTACATGAATATTTTTTAAGTATTTCTGGAGTGCTAGACACTAGGTATACTGCCCTGTTCAAAACAGACCAACTTCCTTATGTTCTAGTAAGGAAGACAAGTGGTAAATGAATATGTTAAGAACCTGTGACTGTAAGTGCTAACAGTAAAATGAAGTAGGTTACGGGATTGGGAAGGACTGAGTGTGGGGGCTTGTACTTCAGTATTGCTTTGGTAGAATGCTCAGGGAAGACCTCTCTGAGAAAGTGACTTTTTAGTAGAATTGTTGCTCGAATTGCGGTCTTTGGTAGGTGTGCTTTAACTTCTTGCACCTTTTGGTGACTTGCCTTTTGTGCACCTGATGGTCCTATTTGCCTTAAAAATTGTTTGAGGAAAGAGGTGGTGTCAGAAAGTTTTTGATGTGTAGCTCAATGTGTTAAGTGAAGGGCTGAAATGTTCAAATGCCAAGTTTGACTTTGTTCTGAGTCAATATCCTAACCTTGGAAAAGCTTTGCTCCCAAAGGGAAGACATTAGGCTGGCAAGCTCGTGGTCACAATTTATTTGATCACCATAATCAACTCTCCAAGTTCATGTTAAACTCAAAACAACAGAAATGCTAATGACTGTCATTTTATTAAATGCCAGACACTGAGCAAAGGGGTTTACAGATATTTAGTCATTTAATCCTCACAGCTAACTTCATGAAGTAAATGTTATTTGTCTCTTAATTACCGATGAGGACACTAAGACTTAGATAAGGGAAGTGACTTTAATCCAAAATCAGATACCAAACAGTAGCAGAGCCAGGATTCAAACCTAGGACTTTCAGAGCATCCACTCTCTCCAGCACCCTTACTGCTGCAGTAATCATTATCACTGTTCTCATTAATAATTCCACATTTTAAAAAAAAAGACAGTATCTTAAGAGGAGCAGGATTATATAACTTAAAAACAATGTCCATATGTATTTATGTTTATTTCAGTTAGCTTTGGAGTTATCCTATATCAAGTGTTTAGAAATCAGAGATTTTTGAAGATTCACTTTATTAAGCAGCTTCTTCTCTTTCAAATACATTATTAGTGTACCTGTTATACATTACTATATGCTGCCCTTATTCTAGGTGCTAGTACTACTATTTATTGAGCATCTTCTGTTTTTCATATATTGACTATTCACAGTTTCATATCTTTAATATTCACCATAATCCTGAAAGGTAGGTATTTTATCTTATTTTATAGATGAGAAAACTGAGACTCAAAGTGACTAGTGAAAATCCAAAGTCAGACAGTATGTAGTGGAACAAGACACTGCTCCTGGTTCTTGCAAAGCCTTACCAAAACCCTTCTTCACTGAGGAAAGAAGATGCCCCATCTAAGCTCTGCAGAAGTAAAGCCCACACTAGCTGTGCACACTGATTAAGCTAATAGTTTGCATACACAGGCTATAAATTCTACCTCATTTAAATCCCAGAGTAACCCTCATCAAATGGTAGTAGAGGAATGAAATAGGTGGTGTTTGTATTATCATTACATTACCTCTGTGCCTAAATATCCGCAATTCAAGGCAGACTGAGAAAAACAATATGTAGTAAATTCTGCGGGAATGCGAAGGGAGAAAGGCAAACACTTGCCATGGGATGTGTAAGAGAAATTTACAGGAACTTTGCTCAGACCCTGGAAAAGTTATCTTTTGGCCTGGACTTTAAAATACATTAATGGCTTCTGTATAAATCTCTACATTTTGTCATCAACTGACAGAGGATGTATGTGAGAGAAATAGTTTGGTCATATGTGACCAAATAGTGCTGGTCACACAGAACAGAGACTGGAATTGATTCACCTGACCCTTCACCTAGGTCTCTGAGCCCTCCGTCTAGAACAGCATAGCAGGGAAGACTAGCTGACCTTTTGATAACTCTTTGTGAACAAGCAAATTTTCTGATTCTGTTAAATTCTGGAAACAAAGTATAAACTTAAAGGGAAGAGTGTTACAGTCTAAAGAAGAGGGGCCTCTGCCCTCTAGGGAGAGAATTGGTCAGAGGGTACTAGGTATACTTGAACCAGGCAAGGCTTTATTGGAGACTCAGACATGAGGGAGCCAGTATGGCAAAGGAGAGGATAGCCTGGCTCTCCAAAGGGAGTTAGGAGGAGATTTTTAAGGGGGTAGGTTCACAAGGCGGGGAAGAGATGCAGCTCTCGCTGCATCCTAACTGTTCTGGATTGTGCTACACTCAGGCATGCAGACGGGTTGCACTCCACCTCCATGTGTGCACTTTCAGTTTTCTCCTCCAGGAAACTGAGATAATCATTACTCAGTATCTAAAGCTTTTTTGTCTAGTATGGCACCTCATAATTATTGTGGTAGGCCAAGTTGTTTGAACAGGACTAGGCAGTTCATGATTTAGTCTACCTGTTCAAACGGGACTAGGGCAATGCCTTCTACTGGCTCACCGTTTCTTTTACCTTGGTTCTTCTAAAAAAATTCATAAAAGATAGGGGTCAGCCAGATTCAGCCACTCCTAAGTCAGAAGATCCTGATTCTACCATTGGTCTTCTCTGTATACACCCTTGGACCTTATTTGGACCTGATCTGTAGAATGATGTGCAGGCCAGTGTTTCTCAAACATTTGATTGCATCTGAATCACCTAGAAAGTTTCTTTTTTAAAAAATTGCTGCACCCTACCCAAGGATTCTGATTCAGCAGTTCTGGAGTGAAATCTGGAACTTGTATCTAACAAGTTCCCAAGTGATGCTGATGTTTCTAAATCAAGGACCAAACCTTTGAGAGCAGCTACTATCTTCTCTGAGATCTCTTTAGTTCCATCTCTAACTGAGTGTGCTACCTTAAGTGAGTCCCTTAACCTTTCTCTGCCTGTTTCTTCATCAGTAAAGTGGGGTTCATAGCTCTATGAACATATAAGTGGCATAAGATAAATGTGAGAACTGAAACGCTCATTTACAAGAAATTCCTTTTGAAAAGAATATAAACTGTCAATTGTCATATCCATATATGAAGAGAAGGTTTGACTTGAGAGAATTCTTGAGCAAACTATAGTTTCTATTTAAAGTGAAAAAGAACAGGCAATGTCTCTTTTCCCTTCTTCCCAATAAAGAAAAGAACCTTAGTGCAAGAGGTAGTGGACCCATAGAAAATATACTTAAAACCAAATGACCCCATCCCATCCTTTTTGGCAAAAGTTTCCCTGCCATGTACTTAACAAATTAATAATAAGTTTTAAAAAGAACTTAAATAAAAGAGAATAATAATTTAGCACTATACAGGCACCTGGGTCTGTGAGCCCTTTAGGGCTTTGGCACCTAAAAAGAAAGGGGGGGAAAGATCTTTGTCTCTGAGGCATTGAAAGTGACTTTCCTTGAGGCATTAGGGAAGCTCTAGGGGCCCTAAGAGCTGAAGGACTGAGATGCCTGGGGCATGAGTCTGTTTGATCCAATAAAGATGGGGGGGGGGGGAGCTGGAGCTGGTAAGTAATTTTG
This sequence comes from Uropsilus gracilis, assembly GCA_004024945.1. Taxonomy (NCBI): domain Eukaryota; kingdom Metazoa; phylum Chordata; class Mammalia; order Eulipotyphla; family Talpidae; genus Uropsilus; species Uropsilus gracilis. The sequence goes on along the minus strand of PVHY01005162.1, from coordinate 80,591 downwards.
CTATTTCATTTGGTACAAAAGAGAAGGGAAAACACCAGAATATTCAATGAGCCAAAGCACAAAATATGGCATGGACGTGAGTGCAGGCTGACCCCTTCTTGGGAACATTTCTAAGCCTGAATGAAACACTCACTGCTGAGGCTAATGAATAATAGCATGCATTTTAAACCATGGTGACCCTTTTGTTTTTCTGATAGGCGAAGATGAGGATGAATTTGAGAATTTCATGCTGCCTCTCACAGTCTCTTTTGAAACAGTATTACAGATATTCAACAACAACTTTAAACAAGAAGATGTAAAGGTGGGTTTGTTTCCAAACATGAGGAAAAAATGATTCTGTTCATTCTAGAATGTTCTGATCCAGAAAAAGGTTCTGCACAGCTGCATGAACTCTGTGCCTTATCGGTTCTGCTTCCCCAAATGTATGTGTCTTTGAGTTCTACTTCTAAGTAAGTGCTTCTGTAGTTTTATATTCAGATAGACTTTGAGGTCTGTGCGTGGTTTGGATAGTTGGTTTATGGTTAAATGGCACAGATTTGTCTCAGGTGACACTATCTTTAAAAGATTTCTTGTGTGTACACCGCTTTACATGTGTACATCTCTTTTCCTTCATTTACCCACACTCTGTGTTTTAACATAGTTATATGGAGGAATGCACAAACTTACACATGCTGAAACACTACATCGCTAAATATTTTTTTAAACAAGAATTTATATAAATCAAGACTTTATTAAATGGCTAGGCATATATGTATAAATAGGAGCTGGTCTTGAAGTATTGCATTCTTAAACTGAACAAAGTGATTAGGATAACTGATAGCTAAATAAGGTTTTTATGTGCCTGTGGGAGCCATATTAGGATTGATTTGACAAGTCAGTTCAGCTGTGGCAATAGTCATAATATCTAAGACAACATTATGTTTTATTAGTAAAATCCTTAAGTGTAGCAAGCTGTTTGTGACAAAACAGCCCCATATTTTTTTGTGGGGGATGGGAAGCTTAAGATCTGTTAAAAGGAATAACATCTTCTGAAATATAATGTATTAAAGCTACATTAAATCGATTGACATTGATTATTATTTTTAAAAGACTAATAAATATACTCTAGAGAATGTAGGCACCTTTGCTGGTGATGCTTGAGTCATATTTTATTGTTATTTGCAATATATTGAAAACATTAGCTGCTGTTTTCCATGGTTCCTCTTCTCTCTGCCAAAAAAAAAAAAAAAAAATACAGGAATGACAGTTTTAATGGTTATTTTGGTGTGATTCTTCTGCCAAAAAAATAGTTGGCTAATATCATACATTTTATTTTAAAATGCATGTTTATTAACACACAAGTGATAGAATTTTTAAACAGAAGAAGAAACTCAGTTGTTTTTTGTGCTGAAATTCTTGAGCAGACCTTCTGTTCAGGTTAGCTGTATTTTTTAGATGTTTGTTTTCCACATATTTTGAATGACTAACAAGATCTTTGTTAGTCATTCAAATCTTGCGCTAGAAGGTGCTTTGAATAAAAAAAAAAGCAGTGAGATTGAAAAACACCATCTTTATAAAAATTACATTTATCTCATTTGAAGATTTCATTATACTCCAAGCCCGTTTTGATGTAATCCCATCTAGTTTGATAGAAACCATCTTCCTAGAGTCATTTTTAATGGAGTTCCAGTGATATATCCCTAAACCAGCAAGTTCTTAACGACCCTGGAAAGTGACTGCTTGATTACACTTTAACGGTATTTGCAAATAAAATCACAAGTAATTAAGGGGAAATCTCCAGGCTTTTGAGCAAGTTTGATGCATGATAACTGCCTGATTCAGCTTCATCTAGAGTAATGCTGTGTAGGCAACAGCTACTGAGATCAATAGCAACGTAATGATAGTGGCAGAATTAAGTGAGTAACCTGAGAACTGTGCCTCAGAATGCATGCAGCTGCCACGAACCAAGGCCACACAGTGCACTCCGTGCTTCCGTCCTAAATGTTCATCAAAAGACGCCCTGCAGGAAAATGGAGTTAGATGCTCTTTATTGCTGATCGTGTCTCTTGCCACATTTATCAGGGAAATTGGATTAGCAGTTGGCAGCTGCAGGTAGACAAGATTCTGCAGTGATTAAATATGCAGCTTGGCTGCATTTGTTGTGACAGACCTTTAGTAAATTCTACTGTAAGCACCATCTGTCTAATTTGTATAAAGAAAACTTGGTGCTTTAAGCTACCGATAAAGAACTAAATCTGTTGCTTTATCATAAACAAAACTTTTGCACTAAATGCTTTTAAATATAATTTATTAGGTTAAGGATATTTTTCTATCATGATGAATAAATAATACATGCAAAAGTGCTTTCAGGTACTTCATTTTGCAAGTACTAGAGATAAAAACAGTTCTGTTTTGTTCTTCAATAAAGTATTTAGTATTCCAATCCACAGGAGGTGATGCTGTTAAAATATCTCTATGAAAATGCCGCAGGACTGCCAAATTCATTTAATTTGCAACCCTTACCAGGATTTTCTAACTCCCTATTTATAGAAATTTTTCAAATGCGGATTTCAGGATGAACATAAACATTAAGGACCTATGCTGCCAGATTGAAATATGATTGTGAGGGCAGGAAATGCTACAAAACTCACAAATTTATAGCTTTGTTTTCTTACTTGGTCCTAATAAAATTGATGAAAACATTGAGTTTTTGTCTTGGGTTTTTCCCTTCAAAATAAAGGGGAAGAAACAGGAAATGCTGTGACACATCCTAGCACTAAAGCGTTAGTTCAAAATATATGTTTTTCCTTCTTGGAAATGTATTCATAGTAAAATATAGTCCAGTACTCCCCTGTCTCATGCATCATTTTTTATTTGGCCATGACGTCATGGGTTTTAAGGAAAATGAATGAAAACTTCTCAGAGGAAGAAGAGCAGTTAAATAGGAACCTGCTATCTTTAGTCCCTTCGTAAAAACTCCACAATGTTAAATTATTTAAAATCCTTGATTTTCAGCATGCGCACATTAAAAGTTTTCGCACTAAGTGCCAAATGTTGCAAACAGCACTTTAACAGAATGATTTTGCTTTGATCCCTGTAGCAGTTCCTGAATAATTTATCACAGGTTATTGCCTTAATTCTGGAGAGGGATAGAGCAATAAAGGCAGATGAAAACACTCCAGTTGAAACACCTTGGGGCCTGCTCATTCCTCTGACACGGCTCTTTTGTTGGAACTATTTAGAGGTTATTAAGATGTGTCTCCAGAATTAAGAGTATGCTGTAAGGATGAAGACAGCCATCTTAATTCTAAAGACAAAGCACAATGACCCTTCACCTTCTTTTTCTTTGTTGTTATTATATAGTAGAATTATGAGGATAATATTATAGCTGCCCCCAGTAGTGCCACTACAGTAAAGGGTCTGTCAGACTTTCCATTAGAAACCCTGTTTTGGGGGTCAGGGTGGAAGGAACCACATTTCAGCTGTTTCCCAGCCCCATTAGTCTCACGCTTTGCACACAGACAACTGTTCACCATGCAGTGGGCTGAGCATTGAGCAGTTTCTCCTTCAACTATCTAAAAAGGAATTCTTAAGATTAAATATCCTAGTACAGCCTGGCTAATAATGTAGGAGCCTTTCACTTTTCTGATCAGGTGTTGACCAACTGCACAAAAGTGGCAGGAAATAGATCACTTTTGAAATAACCCTCTTTGTGTAATATTAAATAAAATGGTAAAGTGTGGCTCTTCCTCCCCTAAATTTCAATCAAGTCGTCGCTGGTGCTTTTGTTCTGGTTGAGCCTCCCAGTTAAGTTTTCATGTCTTATACAAGAACTGACTATGTTTTAGCTATCAACAAAGTACTTCCCCCATCTGGTCAGAGTACCTGCATAGGTTATTACAGTGCTCTTGCTATTTAGAGATAAAAGATAGTGTTTGAACATAAGAAACTTGTTTCTTATTGTTCACATAGCATTTTCCTGATCAGTCTAATCTGTTGTAAGCATGCGTTTTAGTTATTGTTACATGCTTCTCCTGCTCTTATTTTCAAAAATAAAGCACTGACAGACATTTTGTAGATTTGAGTCAATTAGAGCACTTCTAAACTTGGTATTGTTTAGGAAGAAAGATTTGTTGTGAAATAAATATTAGCCTTTTTGTGAATTCAGAATGTTGTAAATATTTTAAGAGCCCTTTGTACTAAGCATAAAGAAAGTGAAACTCATGTTTTCTACCAACTCATTTCGAGTTGAATGGCAGTTGCCTGCTGTGTATAAGAACACTTAAGATTATCTGAAGAGCAGCCTGTAACCTGTAAGCGTACATAATAAAAATAGACCCAAAAGTCTACTTTAATAGAGAGCTAAATAGACTAGAATTGTCAAAGAAGTCTTCTTAAGAGATGCATTTTGTTCTGGAGGCAAGAAATGTAAAAAGGCTGAAAAAAGATCTGCTTCCAGGGGGTGAAAATAGGTAACATAAAAGGCAAAATACAGAGAACTACAGGAAGACTAGGCAATTACAGTAAAACAAGACTTTTGAGATTATGAAAGAGAAAGTCATTAGTCACTTCCAGAAGCTGAAAGAAAATTTCAGACTCTTTAGGTGCAGAAATTCAGGTTACCATCATTCTATAAACTACTAGATAATAAATAAGCTGAATATTCTTATAAACCACTTCCATTTCTGTTAAGTCACTTTTTAAGTGTGTGTGTGGTGGGATCAGAAATCATAGGTTTGAAATGCCATTCAGGAATAAGACGACAGTGAGGATTCACTTCCGAAGTCTTTACTGATGGTTTAAATGCCTTCCCAAAGAGGCTTTCATTCATAGCAATGTCTGAGTAAAAGAAAATCTGACAAAAAGGAAAGTTCAGAGACTGTTTACTGGCAGAATATTTTCTACTGAAATGGAATCTTCAGAAATCACAGTTGCATATCTCAATTATCCCACCCCCTAGTTTTGCAATTATGTTTATTTGTGCTCTTTGTTCTGACATTCTAGCATCTGTTCATGGGTTTTCTTTTCCTCTTCCCAAGCATCATCCTAAGGACAGCTTAATTAAGAAACCAGAGTACAAATAGACCTACTTAAGAGTCAAGTTTTTTTCCCATATAAAACTAAACACTGATGGAACACAACATATGAACAAACCTCTTTCTATAAAGTTTTACATAAATTTATTGGATTTATTCCTCACACTACATCTGTGAAAGAGGCATTATTAGCCCCTTTTATAGATGACAAAACTGAGACTGATACATTGCCTTGCCTTAGATCTTTAAGTTAGAAAGTAAAGCTAAAATATAAACTTAAGTATTCTGACAATAAAAATAGAACTCTTCCTTGCCCAGGGAATGTGAGTGCCATTCTGTATGTCACAGGACCAATAGGTCACTTATCTAGTTTTATTTTTCATAAGTTACTAAAGATTTTCCTTAGGGATCTTTAAGTGCTAGTATACTTCCAGGATACACTCTGAATTGTTTAGTGGGACTGATTTTGTGCAAGCCAATGTGGTTAAGATTTGCTCTTATTAAATAATGTCTAGACCCTGTGCATTTCTGTCCTGTGAAATTATCAATCCTTGTCTTTTTTTTTTTCTGATTTGACATTAGTCAAAAACAAAATATATCAAGAATCTAAATGATCCTAAGCTATTGGAATTAGGACTTAGCTTAATTTATAAGAAGCAAAGTAGACTTGGTCAGCAGATTTAATGGTCTGTTTGTTTAAAGAGCCTTTGGTTTTCTATAGAAAGGGATCTGAGCGAGACATTTTAGCTAATGAATCAAAATCAGATATGTGGTCATTATTGCCTGATTATTACTCCATCTGCTCTGTGCTAACGTGAAAATCAATTACTGTGTCTCTTTCCCACTGACAGCGTATGTTGATCGGGCTGGCAAGAGATCTTCGAGGGATTGCCTTTGCACTGAACACAAAGACCAGCTACACCATGCTGTTTGACTGGATGTATCCTTATTACACTGTGACAATACCAGCTCTGTGCACAGAGGGATGCCAGGCCCCTCACTTTCGTTTAATAGTATGGCACAGTAGGGAAGAGGAAACAAAGCTAAATGAACTAATGTGTAATCAGCTAAAAATTACAGCACAGTGGCAGCAGTGCAGATAACTGAGCACAGCATTTGGAGACCCAGCTCAGAGAGGTCACTTTTTTGGTGCCATCAAATATTGACAACTTGAAAATCACGTCCTCAAATGATTGTTTATGTTGGAGTGCAGAAATAATCTGGCTAACATGTTTAATTCAGAAACAATAAATCCCACCATTTGGCATTTTCCAGGAGATTTGAATTTCTACTCTGTTTCAATTAGCAGGGATGAGAAGATCATTTTATCTCTCTGAGGCTTAACTCATCATGCTACAGGTTATCTTCATCATGAAAACAGTAATGGACATTTATAAAGGGGGGGAAGAATGATCAGCCTTTTTCCTTTACTTTAAAATGTGAGATTACCTTTACCAAGTTTAAAACAGACAGGAGCATAAATAACGAAATAAACAACCACACACACACACACACACACACACACACACAGAGAAATGCCTCATCATTTAAGAGTGAAAAGAACATGGACTTTGGTGTCTGACAGACCAGGTTTGAAATCCCAGCTCTTCATTTGCTGTGTAAACATTGCCTGATGCTTTCAACTCTCTGATTCTCAGCTTCCTCATCTAGGAAAGGAGATACAAATCCACCATCATGGCTTATTGTGACCATTAAAATAGGAAGTGCACTTTGTAAATGTGCACTTTGTAAATGTACACGTAGAAGTTATAGTTACTGTAAATATTGTGTTGATAGTATTGTATGAATTCCCTTTGATCCTAACAACTTCTGCATGTCATATAAGTATAATATAGTATTTTCATGTTTTTTATATAAGTGAAACTATCAGAGCACATAAGAAAAATTTATAGTCTAAAACTTTTCATTTTATTTTAATTTTTTTTGCATTTCACATCAGAAAAGACAAACTTATACATTTGTGGCAACATCAATGGAGCTAGAAGGAATCATGCTAGCAGAAATAAGCTGGAAAGTAAAAGAGAAATATAGTTTAAAACTTTTATTTCTAAAGTTGCACTATTTCTTAGTGACTTAAAAAAAATACTTTCTTATCCAAACTTCCCTCATAAATTAAATTGCAAAAGGAATCTCTACTGTTAATCTTCAGCTTCTGATGCTACAGTTGTAGCCAAAAACATGACTAACAAAGGATCTGGGCATGTTTTAAGAATGGTACACATTAAATATGTGTGTGTGTGTATGCAATTGTGACTTTGAGTACTGACTTACATTTTTAATGACTATTCATACTTCTTTTATGTGCTCATAAAAGGACTAGAGGTGAAAGGTAAGAATTTTTCATATCACTGAGGAATCGTGTGTCTTTATATCATTATACAAAACGTGCAAAGATTATGGATTTTAACTTGGGAAGTGATACAATTCCTTTCACTATGAAGGATAAACTAGGCTATATACTACGAGCCTTTGATTTCTTGAAACATAAATAGAAACTCAAAAGTAAAAACTTTCATTTATTTGAAAAATTATAAAAACCTAGATTTTGGCACTTGCTGCTGGTGATCTTGAACCAAGCTGGCCTCTAGGATAACCAGTGATTAGCTTTCTGTTTCCTCCTCAGCAGTATAACTTATAGATAAGGTCAGAACCTTTCCCCAGAGTATCAAAACATAGAAATATCTTCCATAATTGGTACTGCCTAAAATGCATGGAGAACATTGAAATTTAAGTTTTTAATTAAGTCTGTCTTCCATTTCCTTGCTTGGCTCCTTCCTTTTGGCACCTACCTGAAGTGAAACTTTTGTCCAGCAGATGGCAGAAAACAGCAAACAGAAAACCTTGGAACTTGTTTTGTTTTGAACTAGAAACCATTGTCTCCTCCACTTTACCATAGATGTCCATGTTACTAGGGTCAGGGACGGAGAGCAAAATGTCAGTTATGCAGGAAGCTGTGTTAGATTACAAAATGGGATGGCTTAGTACCAGCTTTGCTTATAATAATTGAGTTTCAGTAGCAAATCAGCTTCCTTGGGAAAAGGCCAAAGGCTTTTCATAATTGTATTGACAACAAAATGAATATGATAAATGGTGTTCATTCAGTTGAGACAAGATTTATAGTTTTCCTTTGGGCAAGGGATGAAGAGCAAATATTTATAATAATAGTAAAATTTGTTTAAAAGTTACATTATTTGATAATTCAAAAAGCTTTATTAAAATATTTCGAAATACTTTAAGCAGTTTCATATGATAAAGTACAGATTCTTTCCAAAGTATTCTAGTAATGTAAAAATGAATAAGTATAAGATAAGAAAAAACATGGATATGAAAGTCATTTATTCTTCCTGAAATATTGATGTGTCAAACTGTCAGTGATGATTCCCACATTACTGCTGGGGAAAGTTTATTTGCCTTTTATCCACATAAATGTGTATTCTTTAATTTGTTATACAGTCCTTAGCATGCAGAAGGAGCAACCTATAAGAGCACATGTCATCTTAAAGTCAAAATGCATTTTATTTATGGTGATTATTTGATAAAATGCTATTTTAGTGGTTAGCTATTTAATTCAAAAACATTTCTATAAACACTGACTGCATTAACTGCTACATGAACTACATTGCTTATCACTCTGTCCTTCCAAAACTAAATTGCCTGAAACTACACAGCAACTATGTTGATAAATTGTTCTACTACTAGAGAACTGAAGAAAATTTGTTTATTTATTTTTTACCCCTATAGTGAGAACACAACCATGTAGAAACACCTTGCTTTGCAGTGCATTTAATCATTTTGTTTAAACTTTTGCTAGGTCATATTTACACTAAAATATTCAAAATCAAGAGGAAAATTGGGGGGGGGTGATGTTATTCCCTCATAATCTGATGCTGAGTCCACTGTTTTTCCATCAGGCAATCAGTACTGTGTATTAATATGAAAAAGCACATTATACAAAGACAAAGCAAGACCTTAAGATATGTAGAAGTGCACAAACTTTGGAATAGGACAGTCTTGGATTCCAGTCCCAGTTTCACCATTTAACCTGTGAGGTCTTAATTAAGTTACTTAATGTTAAGTAATGGTGTTCCATAAAGCAGGACTAATAACACCTGTTTCTCCAGCATGTTGTAAAAAGTGAGTGAGCTAACATATAAAAAGGGTCTGCCTAGTACAGTGTCTATCACAAAGTTAAAAATCCGCCACTGTTGTTAGTTCCTTTCCTTAGTATGAAATGAAACAAAAGGATCCCAGTTGCTCAGCTTATTTGGGTAAAGACTATGTTAGCTTTCATGAGGGTTGTAGATTACTTAGACTAAAATCCTGCACCAGAATGAGCTCATTATAGTTTATTAGGAGTCCGTCAGATACTTGCACAAATGACTATAATAAAGCATAGTGGAAATAAGTGCCATTACAAAGATACAGAGTATACTTAGAGAGTGAATCAGAAAAGGCTCAGTAAAGGTGAAGCTATGTACCTTGATCTTACCAAATAGGTTGAACTGAACTATTGAAACAAAATAAGAGGTTTTCAGTTGGTCTAAGTACAGGTTTACAAAGGGGAGTAGTAAAGATAGTTTTGTTACAGATACCACTTATTTCACTGCTAGGGCCATTAAATATCAGATTAAGGGGTTTAGTATTATAAAGCATTTGATGATTTTGACTAACAAAATCAGAATTACATTTCAAGAAGAAATAATAGTAAAATTTGCTTAAAAGTTATTTGATAATTCAAAAAGGCTTGTTAAAATACTTTTAAATACATTAAGCAGTTTCACATGATAAAGTACAGATGGACAAACTATAACAGGAAAGAAAATAAACCTGAAAAACCACTGTTGAACAAATATTTTTTGAGTGGTCTATACCAGGCATGAGGAATGAATGAAAGGACTGATTTTACAGGAATGAACAAAACAAATTGCTCTTCAAAAATTCACAATTTAGTGAATGTAACAAATTACTAATAAATGATCATTGTGTTGTGTCAAAGACACATGCAAGAAGCATGTGAATATAAAAGAGGAAGAGATGGGTGGTTTTGGCAAAAAGAATAGACTTCTCAGGGAAGTGAAAGATGGACTGAGTGTGAAAGACAGCAGATGACATTTGCCAAACAGAAGAAAGAAAAAAATTCTGGCAGCATTTACTTTCAGGACCAAAAGTAAAGATGTTTCATGCACATGAAATACCTTTAAAATAGACTGAACTGGTGTGCCATTTCTGTCCTGGAGCTACATCCTCAGGTCCTTGTCTCCTCTACCAGTTTTAACAGTTGCCTTTTAGCACGTTGTATTGCTTTCTCTAACTGTGCTGTCACAAAGGATAAGAATTGTATTTTTACGCATTCATTTTCTTGGGGCTCAATAGTAAGTACTAATAATGGATGGATGGTTGGATGGATGGATGGATGGATGGATGGATGGATGGATGGATGGATGGATGGATGGATGGATGGATGGTGGATGTTGTCAAGAAATAAGTTTCATATTTTCATATTTGGTCTGAGACAATAATAAGTCATTAATACTTTCTGATTTTTTTATCTGATATAGAACTTAGGAATTCATTGAGAAGATCTATGTGAAAGCAATTAGATACGCATCTCTTCTACCCAAAGGCCCCCACTGTCTTCCTTCTATCCATATATATGTAGTCCTCACAAGGCTACTGGAAAATTAAACTCCTAGAGTGAGTTCTGATTCTCACTCTGTAATCTGAGTCTGGCACTCTCACTCTGAAGCCCTTTTAACCTCCCTGCTTGGTAGACCTCTACTCCGCTTTCCAATAATCACTCATTTTCTCAGTGGCAGTCACCTCTGTCAGAAGCATATTAGAATTGGCACCACTCTCATTCCACACAGAAAAGGGGGCATCCCCTCATATCCCCCGGCCTTATCCCATAGCGAGTACAGTGTCCTCTGAAAAATATGATGGTCCTAATACCTTTGGAATGCCTTGCAGAGAGTCTGTGTGTTTTTATGGTATTCCTAGACTGAGAGTTGGGTCTTTTGGTTTCCTAACGAGCCTTCCCAATGCTTTTCCAGTAATGACCAGTGAGTTTGTACTTAGAAGATCTGCTAGTAACGTATTTTCTTGCCTCTACTTCTCTGACACTGCTTCAGAATTTCCATACTTAGAGCACCCCTGCTATGCATCCATTACCCTGACTCAAGCATGAATTCCCCAGGAATAAAACCCACATCTCCCCATCTGGTTCCAGTCCCTAGCATAGTTAAATACTCTCTACTGTTCATCAAAAGTGATAGATTTTTCTAGTCCATAGGAAAAACAAAGCAGTAAACTGTCTGACGACAGTTAAAATATGGTTTATAATCAGGTTCACTGATTTTTTTTTCATTTTTATCAACTGAAACTTCACACATATTTACACTCATCTCCTTTCTCTGCTTTCTTTTTGTTTGCACTACTTGTTAGCATATTGCATACCTTTTTGTTTATTTCCTGCCTTACTAGAATATAAATTCCATAAGGACAGGATTTTTTTTTTTAATGTTTGGTTCACTGGTGTCTCCAGAGAATCTACACTAGTGAATAGTTATAAAATTGGCATTCATTAATGCTTAACTAAATTGTTTTAATAGATGAAAATACAGTCTTAACATTTCTGGGGACACAAAAGTACTGTTTTTGTACTTTTAAGGAGCATGCCACACTTAAGGTATTAGAGGGCTTTTTTTTTTCCCATTCATTATTATGTCAGTTGTTTCCTGAAGCTTTAAAGTAAAATGTGGTTTAAAGTATTCAGCAAGTAGTCTAGTCAAATAGGCTACACCTCATTTTGAGATTAGCAGGTTTACAGCAACAAATTATTGCTGAAATCTACGTTGTGCCACGTCCATGCATACAATCGGTGCCTGATCCATGCCCTCATAAAGCATGAAAAATAACAGAAAAGATAATGTGTGCTTTGGTCATGCAAGGTCCATAGCTATACCAGGAGACACACCTCTCCCAGCACCCCCAGAAATGGGGGAGGGATAGCATTTGCTGCTGGGGAGGCTTCTCGAAATAATTGCCATCTATATGGAAATCTTAGGGACATAGAGGAAATTGGAGGGAAGCACAGGTCTTTACCCCTTAGAAAGTCACTACTGAGGCAGACAAATAAGCAACCAACCCTAATACAGTTCTAAGAGAGATGTAGTTAGAGTGCTCTCTGAACATAGATGAGGAAGAGATTGATGCCTTTTGACAAAATAAAGTTCTACCATCCCAGGGGAAGTGGGATTTGAGTAGGTGTTGAAAGACAGGTGTGTGTTAGGCAGAAGAAGCAGTGGAGAGGAATGGAGATAATGAGTTGACATCAGTGGCTTTGTAGGGAATTGATGACAGAGCCACAGACAGAGCAGAGGTACCATAGATGAGACAGGAAGTAGGTAGGGGCCAGATCTTAAAGGGCCTTGTAGGCCATGTGAAAGAATTTGAAATTTATTTTTAGAGAAGGTAAGAAAATTGTGATCTTTATCACCATGGAGATCTCAATACATGTCACACAGAAAAGGAATACTATTCAGTGATTCAGTTCAGCAATTTTACGTGAAATAAGTACACTGGAAAACACCAGAAAAACAAAGACTCAGGGATTAGGAAAAAGGAAGTAAAAGCACTGACACAGAATTGTTTTCTGCTGCTTAATTTTGTGCTTCATAAGTCCATCTAGCCAGTTATGTGTTAAAAGGCCAGTGGAACTATGTCAGAGTTTCAGACTCTGGTAGTCTTGGCCAGTGACATATCAGACACATGTATGCCTGCATATTGCTGAAGGTATTTGAGAATTTCTCCTTTTGTATACAGGAACTACTACTTTTAGCAACTCTGACCTTGAGTAGATTAGAAGTTACCCAAAGCTTTTGCCTACATTCCAAATGTGTGTTAGACCATGTCAGCAATTTAACACACACAAACACACACACACACAAATAGTAATTTCTGTGTTGGGAGTTAGATACATGAGATTTATTATTGCTATTTCCCTGTATTTTTATATATCTTTTAAGTTTCATAATTAGCTTTTTTTATTAAGTAGTATGATGCTCAAGAAACCTTGATAATAACAATTTAAATGCTTTATCTTCATTAAGTTTACTTTCCTATCTGACAACATTAAGCATAATACTTTAAATGTGTTGCTTATCTAGCACTTTAAAAGTGTGCTTTTATTTATGGAGTATGCCCAGAATAAAGTAATGTAATGTATGTGATATGTTAACAAATACTTGCAAATAATTTGCAGTCCAAAAAAATTATAGCTGTGCAAGTTAGGAAGAGCATTTTGTTAAACTGATGTGTACAAAACATAGAATAAGTGTGGACTCCCTTTTTTCTTTTTAAGTGGCACCTGTTTCAGGAAGAGTTACTTGACCCTTAAATTCTTTAACAGACTTTGTAAAAGATACCCAGTTTATCTTCCCATTCTTCAGAGGGCTGTTGAGCAGTGGTATGGGGAGCCAGCATGTACAACTCCTATTTTAAAACTTATGGCAGAACTGATGCAAAACAGGTAAGAGATTTGATCAGGAGTGAAAAAAACAATTTGCTTTTTGGCAGCTGTCTCCAGAGACCATACTTACCGCTTGGGGTATGTGTATGTTCAAAGCTTAGCAAGAACCCAGGGACCAAAATTTAAGATAACTATTGAAAGCAGTAAAATTTGAGACAGGATATAGTACATTTAGGTTTATATGGGGACTATAAGAACTGAAAAAGATTAGGAGACTATAGCCATCACTATTTAAAATATTCAGAGGTACAGTGGCAGAAGGGCAGCTACTCACAGCTTAGCTGCAATTGTACAGAATTTTTTTAAAAATCAAGTTTAGAGTTTTCTGAATTGAGATGCTTTTTTTAATACATAAGGAAACAGTCCCGTTGTAATTCATGGACATGTAGTTTCTCTCAGGACTCCTGGGGATTTTCCCTTCTTTGACCTCTAAGCTATCTTTCCTCTATGCCAAGATGTTTGGATGTTTTTATGTGTTTGTGATTTTCATTTAAATAGCAACTATAATGCTTCTCATAAGTTATTTAGTTGACCTTATAGTTTTCATAAGCCAGCAGATATTCAAATGCTTTTTATATAAATATCAGCAAAGATGTAGCTAAAAGAACAAAACTGCAATATGTTAATTGGTTTTACCGCTTTAAAATATATCATTATGAATATGGCTTAGCACCAAATTACCTGTCACTTAGCCATCCTGTTTCATCAGCTCCTCTTTGTAAACTGCACGTTGGAAGGAAGATAGCCAGACAGGAAAGGAGTATGGATTGCAGCTCTGATTTTATCTTTGATGCTTAGTTTTTCACAGCAATAACTTATAATCTTTTAAATAAGAGGTGGAAAAAGAACTGGCATATAAATAAATGTGAGTATATTCTTTTGAAAACTGTTAGTTTTGTTTTCTTTCTTTTCCCAAACCATTCTCATGGTCCTGGTGGCTATGTCTTTATGTTAGAAATTAATTTTTCTGATAAATTATTTTTTCAAACAGGCAATTGATACTATATATTACTGATGTAATATTTAAAACTAAAAAAGAAATTACTGCATTACATGTTGTAGAACATTTTATATCTACCACTAGTTAGATAATTCATATCTAGCACAATTGCTTTTAGAATTACCAACTGAAAATCTGTAGTCTTGGAAAATTTGTTACCTCGTCTCTTTCTCTAGAAAGATGTGAATTGTATGTATGCAATTCTTTAATCAGGAATTAAATGCCACAGTCAAATGTTCACAAAAATAGTTCTAATAAGTTATAATTGTACTTAATTCTGAAGCATTTTGAAAAAGCATGGAGAAGCAACAGTTCTGTTCCTGAAAACAATGCTTTAGCAGCTATCTTGACTTTTTGGTTATTTTTTGCTATATTTCATATTTTTTACTAATGCTTTAAAAATGTCATTATTTCTTAAAAGTACTTCAACAAAGCATATCAGAACCATCCAAAACCAAAGTCATGTTAAAAGGTCAATAATATTTCTCCATTTGTCAGCACCCAAGAGGGAAAATTGTTCTCATTTGGAACTTCTGATACTTGTTTTCTTTACTTGAGCTATGTGCATATGTGCTTAATATCTTAATACAGCTATGTACTGTATGTAACAATGCATTTGAAATATACTTAAAGTATCAGATGATTCATTGTGCATGTTCACAGTCTTAAAAGCACCTGCATTTCCTGTCACTCCAGAATTTTCTTTTTGAAATGTGTACATGGCACTACAGATGATCTTAAATATAATCCTCTATTCACAAATCTATATAAATTTATACATACACACCTGGATTTATTATCACCCTTTTGCATGAAAGGGAAAGAGGATAAGAAGTCTATGGTATATAAATTGTCAAGTTATTGTTCTGATAGATGTAAAGTGAATTCCTTGAATCAACGAATAAATGAAAATATCTGTTAATGCCCTAGTATCTTCACAGTGACTAAATTAATTTTATCAACAATTGTTGAATGGAATAGCACTTTTAAAAAGGGATAATTGCATTGCTGCTACTTCCAATAAGTGAAAGTGCTAGGCATTTTAAGCCTACATCTGGCTTCTTTAGCTGCACATATAGTCTAATTTTTTGCTACATTTCTTAGATCCCAGCGTTTGAATTTTGATGTATCATCTCCTAATGGAATTCTTCTCTTCAGAGAAGCAAGTAAAATGATTTGCACTTATGGTGAGTATCTTTTTCCATATTTGTCTCTGCAATATAACTTGATCTCTTTGGAGGAAAGAAAGATGTTAGTTATTTTGTTCTTTTGAACCCTCGTATCTGTATGAATTTGTGAAGTGGGTAATAGGAACACAAAAAGCCAGGAAGCTATCATATTGGCATCAGGAGAAGTAAGCAGCATGCCTTTGACTACAAATCATGCCTGACCAACTTGATGAATTTCTTTTAGATAAAATTGAAGTGTTAGTAGGCAAAGGAAATATACCAGATAGAATATTGAAAAATCATAGCATATTCGAAAAAGCTAGAAGTTTCCTCAGGAAGTTTGCTATCTTGGCTCAGTGGATGCTTTGACCAGTAGGTCACCAGCACTGAATTTTAGGGAAATATCCTGGTAAAGAGCAATAAATATTTTTGTTGTAGGGAATTTTTAGGAACTGCACCCCTAGAATTAGATTTCTGTAGTGAAAATAGTCCTATTCAGTTATAGTAAAAATTTTGGTTAGGAGTTAAAATTGAGCCTTAGAACTACCATAAACCCTATTTTTTACCAATTCTGACAGATTCATCGATGAAACTGTCAGTTCACTGAGAACTTCATGTAGCCAGAGACTGGGGATAGGATGAGTAAGAATCCTCTGTAATTTAGTTTGCCACACTGACCGAGTACCCACTATAAGCTGGGCTCTGTGCACTGCTTCTCTTCCTTAAGGGATGTTTCCTTGTCTTTTTTTGTCTTTTTTTTTTGTCTTCCCTTTTGCCTGTCTATTCTTACTTTCCTAAATCAATAGCGATCTCTAAGTACATTTGATCTCAAAATTGTCTATGAGTCTCGTTTTTCTTTTTGAGTACCTAAAAACAGATTTGACAAAATTCTATAAAGCCTCTTGAACTGTTTATGAGTGTGTTTGCATGAGTGTAGAAACAACCACTAAAAGCATATTACTTTTTTAAATGTAAAAACCTATCTTTCAAAATAAGTTATTTTTAAATTGTTTCTGCTGTAATTCAAAATTAATTCTGGGCCTCTAACCTTTGTGTGTTACAGACCTCTTAAAGATGCTCAGTTTTAATTGTACATATAGAAGGTACTGAAATCACCTGTTTGAGAAAGCAAGTTTTCACTCTCATATTTTCATCTATATCAATAACTGCCACAACTTTGCATTTTGAAAATGGACCCTTTCCAAATATGTTCTAGTACAGTTTGTCATACTTCCAATGTATGTCTAATTATTTTTTATGTGTCATCATACGTAGATATCTATCTAGACTTTCTTTGCCAAAGCATGGTACTTCTAGAAAAAGTCTTTTAAGAGATCTAAGTACCAATCCCAGCGCCAGCCTTCATCAACTCTATGACTTTCAACTAAGACATTTGACTCACATTTGTCTAGTTTTCTCATCTATAACCTTAGAACTAATGATCATCTACTGACCTACCTGTCTAGTTCAGATTATAGGTCGTGAATTGAGCAACTCTGGGAAAAGGGCCTGGCACAGAGTGTCATATGGATAGCTCCTCTGTAATCCTGTCTCTCCTGACCTCAGCTGTGTGCGCACACACTCACTCATGAAGCTAGCCTTCTTTCGACAAGAGTTCACTAATCATAGCATTTTTTTTATTTAGGGATATCTTCTGTTTTGATCACATTGTCCTGTTAATCGCAGTCCTATTTTTCCTTCCCCTTTTTCTGGATCCAGTTTCTTTCACTGTTGCAATTTTTCCTTTGAGGCTTATTCACTAGCTGTGGGGCTAATAAAAGCAGTGACATCTTCCTCTCCTGATATCACTAATCTGTAGACAAAATGTATAACCAGCAAGTGACATAAAAAGGAGTCTTAAAAACACCAATTCCAAATCTGTGGACTTCAAAAACTCTCCAGTTCCTTGATGGGACTATATCTGTTGTAGACAAAGTCACTCCAACAACAATGAATAAAGAACACTGTGTGAGAATTATATCAAAGGAAAATGAAGAGGATACAGAGAAGAAGGGAAGGAAGAAGAGAGAAAAAAGGTAGGGTAGAGAAGAAGAAAACCCGTCGAAGCATTCTTAAGGAGAGTCAATAAGTTTTTATTCTCAGAAGAATAGATTAGGGTACAGTTCTGCTCCTTAGTTTGGCCTAATAATAGTGACAACTTCCATTTTCAAATCAACTATTGTGTGCCTTCTCCAGTAGGAGACTACTTGTCATACATTAGCCCTTTGAATTCTCAAGGTGTAGGTATCATTATCTTTCACTTTTTAGCCATTTGGCAGGTTAAGTTGCTTAGCCCCTCCTGCTTCAGTTTCTTCTTAAACAGAGAAAATAATTCCTAAGGTGATTATGAGGATTCAATTACATAATATATGGAAAGCCCTTAGATCATTTAGCTACAGTGATTATTGTTATGAAGAAATTGAAGCTCCTAGAGGTTAAGAGATTTGCCAGGTATTACATAGCGGGCAAATAGTTGAATTGGAATTTCATTCAAAGTATGTGTGACTTCAGGCAATTGTCCTTCCATATTCCTTACTGCCACTTGGGAGTTGCCACAGGAAGAGTATTCCTTGGATGTTTATAATAAAGCATTGTTTTTTAAAGTGTGATGTTTTCTATTTATCCTGACACTTAAGGGAAATAAAAAGCTCAATGGAAAAATGTTCTTCAACTTTGTTTCTAGTATATGCATTTTATATAGAATAATAGAAAAATATTTCTAAACCTTCACTGATTTCATTTTGTCCCCCATCAGCTAAGCTGATTTTGTATGTCTTTACTTCTTGTAATATTTTATTTCCCATGCTTTGGAGGGAAATCATATAGTTGCCATCCAGAAGTCTGGAAGATGAGGGAAAGAGTGTCTGGGAGGACAGAAACAAGCCAGCATTATTTATTTCTTGGGTAAGCCAAGGGGAAGAAAGGGGAAGGCCCATGAAGGAAAGAGGCCAGAATGCTTTAGGATTGCTCTGTCCCATCCACACTGGGTCTCTTTGCTAACATCTCATGGGCAGTATTTGGTTAGTCAGTGATTAGGGCCAGTACAGGTGGGGAGGAACTAATTTCCGAATGCACCTAATGTGTTAGATATTTTTTGGAATACCTCCACCTCACTGTTCAGTGAGATTGGCAGAAAAATAATACTTTTGATATGCTGTTTTATTTATCTACATTCTGTCATGATATACTTTGATGTAAGTTTTTAATTTTGCTTCAGCTCTCAGCAGCTCTCGCCATTACAGCTCAGGGTCAGCAATGAGGTTAGCCACAGTAGCACAAAACAATTTCCTGTTTGTACAGCCCAGGTAACATTTGGATGAGGATTAAATTTTACCACATTTTCTACTAGCCCAAGCCTATTATTTCTAATGAGTTTTAAATTGCTTCAAGAACATGTATTTCAAAACTTAGTGCTATGATCTGTTCAGCCTGAGCAACTTAATAAAAGAAATTTCTTTCTTAAATTTTTGGTTAAAATGTTGCATGCGGTGTAATAAATGTTATTACTTTGGAAACCCACTTCTCAGTTTTAGGAACTGGCTGTTTTTTATGCTCCATTTCCATTTGTCTGATCTTTTCTTCTCTTTGCCTCTGGGTGTTGGTGTCTTTAGTTGACATCTGTCGGTTGAAGAGGGCACAGAAGGGAGAAGTAGTGACTGTTTTCAAAAGATGGGCCAAAATGGGGTCGCTTTTATTCCTTCATTAGCAATCTGATTTAAGAAAGCTCAAATGTGAAAATATAAACTTTAAAAGTGATATAGAACAAGCTATGATTATTCATTGTACGTAAGAACTCATACCAGGGTCCTTTCAAGCGGTGTGCTCCAGGTACACTTTATAATATTAAGCACACAGTGAACTTGTAAAGTGATGTACACGCCTCTATTATTTACTGCCACCCAGATAGCAGACTGGTGGTTTTCCAACTAGATTTTGCCAAGTCCCTGGTCTTACAGAGTCCAGAGGCCCTCTGTATTAGGGAGAAGAGAAGGCACTCCTGCCTCTGATTGGAACCACCTAGCTAGCTAGTGACATTACATTTATTTATTTATTATGTGCTTCAGATTTTTCTTTTCTTATAACAGAGTTTTTTGCTAGTGATAATTGCCATCATACTATTAGAAGCATGTCAGAATGAAGGATTATAATTACATACTTATTTTTAAATGATTAAAAAAAGAAAGCTGAAGAATACATTGGTTTTGAATTAGCCAGATACTTAATCAAATGTCACCAGGAAATAACATTTCTAGAAAGAAATATACACAGGAACCTTGGATATGATCTTAGATCTTAACAGAAACTTCATTGGGGACTTAGAATGACAAAGTAGTAGTGTAAAGCTCACTAAAGTCTCATGAAGGAACTAGAAACCATCAGTTCTTGAAGAACAGAATACCAGGATTAGGCACTTATATAAGTAAGGCCTTGGGGAATACATTTCACCTTAACCCCAGGGCTCTAGAGGACCCTGTGGGACTTCACTCCTCTGTATACCTGGCTGCAGGATGGGATAGGATAGGGAGGGGGTGAAAATGTACTGTTAAGTAAGCTGTTTAATACATGAGGATGACCTCTTAGACTTCCAAGCAGCTAACACTTATTGAGCATTAAGTATATGTTTGATACTGTGAGATGTGCAAGGGCTAGGAAGAGAGCAAGGTACATAAAAGAAAGCCTACTGATTCTTGCTTTAAGAAGCATGAGTCCAGCAGAGATTCAGAGAATCAAATGAAGGCTTATGGTGAATTATGCTTACATATATACTCAGGCAGCATACCCAGGTCTATGGGAGCCAGCAATTTTTAACTCAAAATATGGGCTCAGAGAAAGGAGGGACTAAGAAGGGCCCAGAAGTTTGAGACATGCACTCCAAGCAAATATATAAAATCATAAGTGTAACGCATTAGCCTGGACTAGTAGCAAACGGTAGTGATTTCAAAATTGTAGAAAGTAAAAGTCTCTATAATCTCATCAGTTGAAGATAACCATTATTATTAACAGTTCATTGTGTGCTCTTCCATACTTTTATGTGCGTGCATATGTATTTCTTTTTCCAGAAGTGGTGTCTTAGTATTCTTACTACTCTGTAATTTGCTACCATTTACTTAAATTATAGCCATCACTCCAAATTAATATATGTGCATCTATAATATCTTAAATGGCCATTTTATTTATTTATTTATTAATACATGAGGATTTATTTAACTTTATCTTTTGATAAGTGAAATTTATTTAACTGTTTATCTTTTGATAAGTGGAATGTTTATAGATATGTAATTTTTCACTGTCATGTATTTAAAAAAAACACATTGTACATTTAACTTTGTGAGCTTTGTTCCTTCAACAAATGTTTTTTAAGTGCAACTTTCACTGTTTCAAACTCTGTATACATCAGTGAGGAGAAATGGAAAAGAATTTGGAAGGTACTAAGTGCTGTTAAAAAAAATTAAAGAAAGTCAAGGTAAGAGACATTAGAAATACCAGGGGAACAGTTGCAGAGTTAGTAGTGGTTGAGATAGGTCTTATTGGGAAGGTGACATTTGAGCAAAGACCTGAAGTAAATAAAGGATTTAGTCATGCTGATATCATGATGAAGAGTATTAAAGGTTAAGGGAACACCAAGTTTCAGGGTCCAGAGGCAAGAGTATTTCCAGCATGTCTGTGGAACAGTGATTAGGATAGAATGAACAAAAAGGAGAGTAATAACAAGAGTGTTCCCAAGTAAGTCTGCTGACTGTCATCAGGACTTGAACTTTAATTCCAAGTGAAATAGCAGGACTTTACAGTGTTTAGGGCAGAGGGATGACATGGCTTGATAACCAAGGTGGTTGCAGTGGATGTGGTGGATTCTGAATATGTTTTGAAGGTAAAGCAAATTTCTTGATGGCTTATATAACATACCTGTAGTATGACAGAAATACAGGGAAGGAAATTTTGGCAAACTGGAAAGATGCAGTTACCATTGATTAAGAGAAGGGTATACTAGACAGATGTGAAGGGGATCAAAAGTTCTATTTCTGTTATGTGCACTCGAGATATTAATTAGGTAAATAAGTGGAGATGCTGGATATGAGTTTGGATATATGAGACTGAGGCTTGGAAGAGAAGACTGGTCTAAAGCAACCAATATAGGAGTCATTGACTTTTCTGTGATGGTTAAAACTGCAAAACTAAGCAATATCACTGACATATGGAAAGGAATTTACATTCCCAATAATTTGTTTACTCTCCCACTACCTTATCAACATTGCATTGTTTTCTTTTTCAATACAAAAGGGAAATGTACTCTTTTCCAATCTGCTCAGTTTCAATTCTGTCCCAAACCATTTACATTCAAGGGCCTGAGCTGGTTTCCAAGAGAAACAGAGTAGATTGAATGACCTATAGTAAAGGAGTGTCAGCAAGCCTGTGGTTCTCTTCCCATAACTGCTCTGATGATGAATGAAGGCATTTAACCTACAGAACTGTCAGCTAAATAGCAAATTCACTTTAAAATTTTGGAGATTAAAAGGGGAAAAGAAGATAAATCAATGTAATGGATTGCTTCATAGACCAGGAAATAACATTGTTCACACTATTAGTTCTTCCTAGTACAAGGTACTACTATACCATATCTTATCCCCAGCACCTTTTCTCCCCCCTTTTAAATGTTCTTTTGAGGGCACAGAGAACTAGTAGGATTTGGAGCAAGGAGCTACACACACTATCAACACTCCCTTCTAAGCACCAACCCCCTCCCCCAGCCAATTATCTACTGAAGGAATAGAGGGTAAGTAGCCAAAGCTATAGTATTGACCCTACTTTGAATTACATAGTAGAAGGAAGTGACATCATTCTAGACCACACATACCTGACTCCACGCCCCCCTCCTTTCTAAGCTATATTGCACCATGTGTATATTTAGGGGCTGTCACACTGGAGAAAGAAGTGGACCACCTTCCTATGGATTTGAGTTTGCATTTACTGAGCACTGTGACAGTCACTGTGGTGAACACTATGTACTCTTCCCCTTTACCTAAGAGCCTTGAGAGTTACAAGTACTGTTATTCTCATTCTGTAGAGGAGGAAACTGACTCAGACACCCAGGCAAGAAGAAAAGATGTAGGATTCAAGCGCAAGTCCACATGGCTCAGGAGTTTGTCCAACTCACCACTGCCTTGTGCTTGCCTTTCATTAGAATATTGCTTTTTACTCGGTTCCCCAGCAAGGCCTATGAAAGAAAACCACCACTCTCCAGTGTAGGGTGCTTCTCCTGAAGAGGAGAGTACCATGGAGTGTGTCACTCAGCCTCAAGGAAATAGAGTTAAAAACAAAAAAATCTGACATCAGATAAACAGAAAAGGTGATTCCCCCCATTCTTTATATATTCTTCTTTGAATCTAGATCTTGAGGGTGGTCTTGAAGAGTGCTTTTGAGTACAAGAAGCTAACTAAAAGCAAGCGAGTCAGAAAGAATATCCAAATTCACAGAGAACAAAGGTTAAGAAAGAGGAACCCAAGCAGTCGATAAAACCTAATCATGAGGAAAATACTTCTAAGAAACCAAAATATCTATAGTGGGGATCCTGTGTTCTTCCCAGTTGATTGTTGTTAATGTTATTATATCATTATTAATTTTTCTTATAATTCAGTAAAGTTGCTTTTACTGATGCAACATATGCAAGAGTAAGGAATGACCCACCATATTGTCCCTCCCTCATTAAATCAACCATTTAAATTCATATCCCCCCCCAGTCCCAACATAGCATAGCCTCAACATCCATCGAACCCATCTAATGTTAAGGATGTAATAGCACCTCATCCAGATTTCTACCCCTGCAGTGATAGCAGGTATAGTCATTGGAAAACAATTAGAGATTTTCTCTTTCGATTCTAAATTTTGAAAATGTCTTTAATTTCGGAAGGAACCCTTTCCCTTTTCACTGCTACAGTAGTACGAAAATATCAACTGTTGTTACTGACATCAGTGGTTGCCAACCTGGCAATGCTCCTCTCCCAGCTCTCAGTCAGTGCACTGCAGTAATCTAGGGAGAAAATGCTGGCAAGGAAGTAGTCGGCGCTTTGCAGGTGTGGAGTGGAGCAGGGAAGGCAGCAAGGTGTGTTATGCATCAAACAAACATCAAAACAAAACTTCAATCTCATCCCTTTTGTTTATAATAATGTGGGCTCAACTGCTGGATTTTTAAGTTTTTTGAGGGCAGGACCTCCAATTTCAGTCAGTATTGCTGAACAACACATATTGAATAAAGCTGAATTGGAGTGAGTAAAGGATGCCTCAGCCAGGCCTTCTCTTTTATAGCCACAGCAGAATGTTAAAGCTCTGGAGCACAAATATGGTTTCCTTTTACAAAAATATTACTCATGACTTTTGCAAAGTCACAATGGTATATATACTAAAAACTATCTTAATTACACAGATGTATCTGAAACTATGTAAAAGGTAAGACCTTATATAACAAGTTACAACTTAAGCATAGAAATCAAAGTTGTCATTCTAAATAATCCTTCGTATTGATAATTTATCTAATCCTTTACAATCAATTTTCCCCATCACATACCTCTGTCTGCCCATTCCATCTTTTGCTGAAGAACATAGAACTTGTTGAACATAGAATTCTGCTTATCTAAATGCCCCAAAATAGATGACTGGATGAAAAAAAATGTGGTATATATACACAATGGAATATTACTCATCAATTAAAAATGACAAATTTGATGATTTTATGATAACATGGATGTACTTAGAAGAAATCATATTAGCAGAAACAAGTCAAAAAGAAAAAGGCAGAAGAAACCAAATGGTTTCACTAATATATGGGACATAGGAAAAAAAATAAACAAAAGCCATGAGGAAAAATCAAAACAGGCTAACCACCAAACTGAAGCATACAGGCCGGGCACGGTGGCTCGTGCTTGTAAGCTTCAGCCTATGAAGCAGCCAGGGCTAGGGATCGCGGTTCGAGTCCCGCCTGGGGCCCGTAGCAAGACCTAGTTCCAAAAAATACAGCTGGGCATGGTGGCACGCGCCTGTCACCCCAGCTACCTGGGAAGCTGAGGCTGGGGATTGCTTGAGTCCGTGGTACCCCAGGCAACAAGAGCCTGCGGTTCCACAGGCAAAAATAGCAGGACCTAGTCTCAAAAAACAACAACAACAACAAAAAAAAAAAACTGAAGCATACAACTTGGGGCAGGGGGGAAAGCGGAGGAACGGTCAGGGAAGGTGGGGGGGTGAATTCCTGGGATTACAAAGATGTGAAATTTATATATAAATAATTTTTTTAAATATACTTCTGCTTGAGAATTATAGAACTCAGTAAGGACATCAGCATAATAAAGACCCCAAAGGGTGACCTAATTTTCTCTCAATAACCCTGACCTCCCCAACAAACCCAAAGTATGTAAGCACACACACACACCTCAAATTGGCAGAGCTCTTTCCATGATGTGTCTTTTTTGGGGGGAAATGGAAAGAATGGGGGGAAATACCTACCTTGGTTTATATTGAATTTGAGCCAAAGGTAGAAAAGTAGTGTCCTTTTGTTTGGTTCCCTACTTCTCATACCTCCATGCCTGTACACTTTACCAAGAATACATTCTTTTCCCACTAAATCCCCCTGGGATATTGCAACTGAGGCTGTTCTGTGAAACCTTTCCCACTGCACCACCCCTCTGCCTCAGCAGAGTCCATGTCTTCTAGTCCCATAACACCCTGATACCCTTTTCTGATGCTATTTGCCACATGTATAGAATTATTTATTTACAAGTCTGTGTTCCCCACTAGACCTCCTTCAGAGCAGTGATGTCAAATCTTGCCTTCGCTCAGCCCAGCACCTCACACACAGTAGCAGTCAAGTAAATGTTATCCCCCTAAGTTGAATCTTGATGGAGCTTACTGTGGATCTCTAAGGTTCATTAGGATGAGACCAGGCGAGAGGATTCAGCAATCGAAGGACTGCTGCCTCATTGCTGCTGCTCTGAGTCTACTCTTAGGCACTTGGTGGTGGACTTGGGACTATTTATCAGCATGGCTGAAGGTTCTGGACACAGAATAGGAAAGAACCAAGGAGAAACTGAGAACACCAGGGCACTTCTATGATTTCTTTCTCTCTGGTTCTAAACACAGTGACCCTAAGGAGGCATGACTGCCCCTTTCTCCCACCCTCCAAACCTCATGTAGAATTATCTTTATCCACAAACATACAGGGACGTAAGTTCTGGGAAATGTCATTTTTGTTTTACCATGTTTACCCATTACGGAATCATGACAATATACCTCTAAGTTTTTTAAACTGAATGTAATTTCAATTTTAAAAGTCGTACTAACCTGAACTGGAAACAGCAGAGCTAAGAAACTCTTGAGAATTTATTACCAAGTCACATGTCTTACTAGCACACATTCCAGAAGATGTTGGTTCCAGATACTACTATTTAAAAAAATAAGGTGATTAGGTAGTTATTTTTTTCTTTCAATGGTTAACATAGAATTTAAGTACAATCCCTACTTAACCTTTTGATATCTTCTGAAATAGGATCTAAGGAGAAGAGGAAGAAACATTTATGCACTGGGTCAAGACCTTATTTCCTATACTTCAGTTACCAAATCAGTTTCTAAAAATGAAGTAACTCAGGGTCAAGTTCATATAAAAAGGTTGAAAATTCATCCCAGAATTTAGAATAATTCTCTATTCAGGCTAGGTTATTTTTTCTCTTGACTTATCTGGTTCTACTTTTTTAAAATATCTTATTGAAGGAATAGCATGTGTATTAAAACAGAAAGTGAACTTATCTTAAGAGCACAATTCATGAATTTTTACATATCTGTGCATACACTGTATGCTGTAATCATCCTGACAAAAATGAAACATCTCCAGTGCCCTTGATTGGTTTTCCTTAGACCACTTGTACTTCCCAGGTAAATTGCCTTGTATGTTTATATTTTTCATTATCAACGGTATAATTCTTAGAACAATTGTAGAGGAAAGTGAGCATTATCAGTGAAGTGAAAATGTTAAATAGTGTGCCTCATAACTGCTTTGCATTGCATTTACTTATATCACTTTCTCTTTCTGCTGTTACCCTAAAACAGGTAATCAGATCCTGTCCCTTGGGAACCTCTCAAAAGATCAGATTTATCCAATGAAACTCAAGGGCATCTCCATCTGCTATTCAGCTCTCAAATCTGCCTTGTGTGGAAATTATGTCAGCTTTGGCGTCTTCAAGTTGTACGGGGACAACCATTTTGACAATGTACTCCAGGCCTTTGTCAAAATGCTGCTGTCAGTGTCCCACAGCGACTTGCTAGTAAGTAATCATGCATCGTGGGAGTCTTTGTGCGAAATGTGAAGGAACACCATCATCAACTTGGAATTGTTATAATGAAGCCTAGGGAGTTAGAATAGCATCAGAAAATTCTCTGTTTGAGAACAGCATCTTGATTTTTTAGCTTACAGAGTGTGAGCGACTGTAGTGGTTGGATTTATATAATTAAGTGAGCAGTTTCCAAAACTACAGCACCACCTTTCTGAAATATTGGTCACCCAGAGTGTTCCAGCTTCTTCCTCTAGAAAAATATAATAGCAGTTTCAACTAATTTCTTAAAACTATGCTCAAAATTCAGAAAAGGTCTGTGGTTTTCTAGAATAGAATATACAAAATTGACTAT
The DNA here is from genome assembly GCA_004024945.1 of Uropsilus gracilis. Lineage (NCBI taxonomy): Eukaryota > Metazoa > Chordata > Mammalia > Eulipotyphla > Talpidae > Uropsilus > Uropsilus gracilis. The sequence goes on along the minus strand of PVHY01005162.1, from coordinate 53,195 downwards.
ACAGGCTCTTCTCTATCCTTCAGTTCTACTTCCTCTGCTGTTTGACCTATCTTCCCATTAGAATTCTAATGTGATGGACACAGTGTTGAACTGAAAGTTAAGCAACCTGATGTATTGTCTCAACTCTGCTGCTCACTATAGTCATTTGCTTCGAATAAATCACCGTCTCTATCTCTCTAGGCTTCCATTTCTTCACCTTTAAACTAGGTAAATTAAACAAAGTGATCTCTAGGTCCCTTTTCTAGTCTGCCATCTAGTTTCTATGATGTATGTCAGTGGTTTTCAAACTTTGAGGCCCCTGAGAATCACCTGGAGTACTTGTTGGAAAATCAAATTTCCTAGGTCCTCCACTGAGCTGCATCATTATCAGACTTCTTTAAAACACCTCTGCCCCATTACACGAGAGCTAATAGGTACCTAATGTGATTGCAGTAATTACTTCAGTAACAGCCAAATTCCTGCTCGGGCTTGGTTCAGGCTTTCCCACCAGCTCCCATCCCAAGGTGATAGTGCAGTCTGGAGGCCTTCATCAGTCTCAGCCCCTGTGGCACGACCTTCTAATGGACAAGTGGTACCCTCTTCCATACACCCTTTTAAGCTAGTCTAAATCGAACAACTTCTCAAACCAAAGTCATTAATCCTCTTTGTAGTAGAGTGGAATGCTCATTGAAGGCTACCTATAGGACAATAGTTACAAAGCAGAAGCTTGAGTCTTATCAATCATGTGTTATAATCACATCTAGAAAGAACCCTTCACTGCAATGGAAGTCCACCCAAAAAAGCTGATGTGGTTCTAGGAATTTCTCTAATCATTTTTCTAATAGAAAAGTAAGCGTGTAGCTCTATAATTCTCAAAATTAGTAAAACTCCCTTAGCACATGTGTTAAAAGTACACATTTTAGGGCCTCCCTCTAGGGCATTTCATTTGCTGAGTCTCAAGTAGGGATTAGGAAACTACACTTTTAATGAGCATCCCATGTGATTCTTTTGAAGCTGGTCCTAATCTCACTTCAAGGAATATTGCTCTGGTTTAGTTTTCTTAGGAGTGTTGTGCTTCTTTAATATCGATTTGAGTTTTATGTGAGGTTTTCCAGGTGTACGTCTCATATCTTTTGCCTGTAGTGTCTGATAGATAGGTTAGTGCCATTGTGTAAATGCAACAAACAATGATGCTAGGTTCTTATAACAGCAAATTCCTTTGTGTTGAACCAAAAAAATAAAAAAATAAAGGTTACTTAGCCACTGTTTAGCACCATTCACTGTTAACAGTATCCCAGTGCAGAAAACAATTGTGTTGTAAATTCCATACTATAGAGACTTTACTTGTGTTAGTCATATAAGAGAAAATTGAAATTGTGTACTATGCTATAGCTTCAAATTAAGATTTCTAGAGCTCAGGAGATTCCTGTTAGAACCCCTGTGAGTGATGAATTGAGAATCATTATGCCATTTGTTCCTTATGTCTGCTTTATTTATTTATGCTTAAGTAGGTTTACAATTCCTAATATTATAAGTGGTAATTTCCACTGTGATGTCTTTGGCTTCCCTGTGGCTTGACATTTAGTATCTCTATATTGTAGCAATATCGGAAACTGAGCCAGTCTTATTATCCACTTCTGGAATGTCTCACCCAGGACCACATGAGTTTCATCACCAACTTAGAGCCGCCTGTACTCCTGTATGTTCTCACTTCTATTTCAGAGGGACTCACTACACTTGGTAAGGACTGCACAGAACATTGTTTATAGAGAAAAACTTGATTCTAGTCCCTTTATATATGTATTTATTGAGACGATCATCTTACAGAGGGAGAAAGGCATTCTACTCAGGCTGAAAGAATTTTTTTGAGGTAAAATTGGTCTCATCTTTTGTGATTTAGAAGTAGAGGCACTACTCCTTCAGTTGTTAACTTATTTACTTGTAAGAAGATGCCCTTTTCTCAAATGTTGATATAGTTTACTTTTCAATCAGCTTTACTGATATATAGTTTACATATAATGAAACTCATTGATTTTAAGTGAGTAGTTCAGTGAGTACTGACAAATGCATATTCAGCCATTAACCACTGCAGCCAAGATACAGAACATTTTCAACACCACGGAAAGCTCCCTTGGGTCCCCTCCCAGCCAATCCCTTCCCCCCTGACCCCAGCACCAAAGAACCACTGTCTATTTTCTCTCACTATATTTTGCCATTTCCATAATTTTATATAAATGTAATTGTTTACTATGTAGTCTTTTGTGTCTGGCTTCTTTTGTTTTGCATAGTAGCCTTTAAAGATTCTTCTATGTTGTTTTTTTTATTCCTTCTGTTGCTGAATATTATTCCATTATCTAGATTACCACAATTAGTTTGTATTTTCTCCAACTGATGTTTAGGTTGTTTTATTTATTTTGAGTAATGCCACTATGTACATTCATGTACAAATCTTTCTGTATACAAGTATTTTTCTTAGGAAAATACCTAGGAGTGGGGCTTCTGGGTTATATGATGCATGCAGTTTTAATATTATTTTGAAAACTGCTGAACTATTTCCCAAAGTGACTGTACCATTTGATCTTCCCATCAATGCATGAGGGCTCCAGTGACCCTATATCTTCCCCAACACTTGCTCTTTCCAGTCTTTTTAACTCTTAGCCATTCTAGCAGGTTAAGTGGAATCCCATTATGGTTTTAATTTGCATTTCACAAATGAGTAATGATTTGAACATATTTTCATGCTTAATTACCATTCATTTTTTTAATAAACTGTTTATTCTGATCTTTAACCCATCCTTTTAACTGAGTTGTTTAGATTTACCTTGTAAGAATTTGTTAGATAATCTGGATTTAAATCTCTTATAAGATAAATGTTTTGCAATTATTTTCTAAGAGTACCTGCTGAAGATCAAACTTTTTTTATTTTGAGGAAGTTGAGTTTATTATTTTTTTCTTTTTTAGTTCATGTTGTTTGTGTTCTATCCTAAGAAAACATTGCTTTACCCAAGGCCATAAAGATTTTTCCTATGTTTTCTTCTAGAAGTTTTATAGCTTTAGCTCTTGTATTCATATATATGATCCATTTTAATTTAGTTTTTATATATAGTGTTAAGAACATATATTCTTTTCAACATATATTCATTTGTTTTAGCACCATTTGCTGAAGAATATCCTTTAACTTTTGTATTAGTGCCAATTCTATACTGTTAAGTTTGACAGTAATTCTTAAAATCAGATTTTTTGACTTATTTATTTATATGTATGATATGTAAGCATGCATATATATGAGTTTGAGCATATGCATATACTGTCATTTGTCAGTTTCTTTTGTTAGCAAGAAAAATGATATGGGAATTTGGGTTGAGATTGTTTTAACTCTCTAGTCTAATTTGGAGAGAATTAACATACTGGCAACACTGAGTGTTTAGTACGTGAAAATGACATGTCTCTCCATTTACTTAGATCTTCCTTTACCATTTTAAATAGCATTTTGTAATTTTAAATATATAAGCCTTTTACATATCGTATATATTTATAGCAATATGATACTTCTTTTTGCTATGGTAAATGCCACTGAATTTAAATACCTTCTTGTTTTTTGTTGCCATGTGTAATTACATTTTTTTTGTATTTTAACATTATTTCTGCAACCTTGCTAAACTCAGTAAATCTGATAGCTTTTTGTAAATTTCTGAAGACTTTCTGCATAGATTTTTCTGCAAATAAAGGTAGTTTCACCGCTTCCTTTCCAGACTGCATGACTTTTGTTTCTTGCCTTATTATACAGGTTAGAACTTGCGGTATGATGTTGAATAGACGTGATCATAGCAAATATTTATTCCCCAGCTCCAGTGTATGAAGAAAGCATCATTCTTATACCATCAAAGATAATGTTAGGTTTAGGTTTTTCACAGATGCTCTTCATCTTGTTGAGAAAATTTCCTTTTAATGATTTTCTTAGCGTGCTATGAATGGGTATTAAAGGTTGCCAAATTCTTTTTCTGCATCTATGTGATTGGAATTATCATTCATACAGTTTTTCCTTTTTGGTGTGTTAATATATTACATAATATTAGTCACCACATTGATGAGTATTCTAATGTTAAACCAACCTTACATCTCACACTTGATTATGATATATAATCCTTTTTATGTAGCTCTGGATTCAGCTCTAAAATTTGATAGAGATTTTTACACTTGTGTCATGACAGATATTAATGTGTTCTCTACTTCTTTATACTTTTCTTTATACTTCTTATATTGTTGTCTTGTTTTAGTTTCAGTCTAGTATCCTCATAAAATGAGAAAGGAAATTTTCCCTCCTCTCCAATTTTTTCAAAAAAGTTTGAGTTGAAGCCGGGCATGGTGGCACGCACCTGTAATCCCAGCTACCTGGGAGGCTGAGGCTAGGGATCGCTTGAATTTGTGGGTTTGAGACAACCCTGGGCAACATAGCGAGACCTAGTCTCTAAAAAATAGATAGATAGATAGATAGATAGATAGATAGATAGACAGACAGACAGACAGACAGACAGACAGACAGACAGACAGACAGACAGACAGACAGACAGATAGATAGATAGATAGATAGATAGATAGATAGATAGATGAATAAAAATAAAAATAATAAAATTTGAGTTGAAATGCTATTAATACTTCCCTAAAAAGAATACTTCCCTAAATATTCAATAGAATTATCTAGTAATACTATTAGACCTATATTTTTCTTTGTTAAGAGGTTTTAACTACAAATTAAGGGTTTTTTTTAATGGATATAGAACTATTCAAGTTATCTACTAAGTCTTGAATAGTATTTGGTAGGCTGTGATTTTAAAGGAATTTGTCCATTTCATCTAAACTTCATCTGACTTCACTGAAATAAAAATTTTTTGTGATATTCCTTTATTATACAATTTGATTCCTACAAAATCTATAGTGATGCCCCCTCTTTGATCTGTGAAGCTAGTGAGCTATGTCTCTTTCTTCCTCTCTCTCATTTTTTTGACTTGAGTTTATTGATTTTCTTGCAACAGTTAGCTTTCAGTTTTCTTTGATTTTTATTTTCTACTTTTTTCACTTCATTGATTTCATGTGTGATTTTTAGTATTACCTTTCTTCAACTTATTTTGCTTTTGCTTTCATGTAGAGATTTAACTAGTTGGTTTTAGACATTTTTTTTCTAATATACACATTCAGTGTTTTTATCTAAGTACTGCTGTAGGTATACTTACAAACTCTATATGTTGTGGTTTTCTTACTCATTTCAAAAATATTTTCAACTTGTCCTACTGATTTCTTCATTTATTAGTGGGTTGTTACTTAGAAGCACATTTCATCCCAAATATTTGGAGATGTTGCTGATTTCTTTCTATTACCTAGTTTAATTCCTTTTGGAAAAATTCATATACTCGATGATCATATTTATTGAAAAATTTTTGTTGAATGTTCCATGAAATGAATGTGTATTTTATTATTATCGAAAAGAGTGTTCTGAAAGTATCCAGTCTAATTGATTGATTGTGTCCAGATTTTCTATATTCTTACTGGGGTTTTTGTTTATTTGATTTTTTTCTTTTTCTGTGTATATTCCATTCTTGTTGGGAAGAATGTTCTTTAAATGTCAGGTGAAATTGGTTGATTGTGCTCAGATTTTCTATATTCTTGCTGGGTTTTCTTTTTGTTTGTTTGTTTGTTTGTTCTATGAATTTCCAAGAAGAAAGCACTGAAGTTTCTAACTGAAATTTTAGATTTGCCTATTTCTCCTTTCAGTTCTATCAGACTTTATAAACAGTATTTTGAAGTTCTATTACTAGGTGTATAAATGTTTAGTATTGGTTATGTTCCCTTGATGAATTTACCCTTTTATCATTATAAAATGATTCTCTTTATCTCTGGTAATGTTCTTTCCTCTGAAATTTACTTTGTTTGATAATATTAGTCTCTCTAGCTCTCTAGTTAACCTTCTTTTCCACTTCACTTTCTATCCTTCAGGATCTGTATATTTAAATTTAGTTTCTTGTTGACCGCATGTATTTTCTATTGCTGTAAACAACTTTATAAACTTAGTGGTGTGTATTTTCTACTATCATTACCATTTTTTATAAACTTGATGGCTTAAAACAAATTTTTATCTTGTACTTCTTTTAAGACAGTCTAACATTGGTCTCAACTGAACTGTGATCGCTTTAGGATTGAGCCCATTTCCTTGTCTTTTCCATCTTCTAGAGACCACCTACTTTCCTTGACTCAAAACTTCCTCCACCTGTAAAGTTAGCAACATTGTATCTCTCTGGTCATTTTTCTATAGATACAGCTCCCTCTGATTCTGACCTCTTCTATAGCTCTCTAATTTTTAAGGACCCTTGAGATTACATTGAGCCTACCCAGATAACCCAGAATAACCTCCCCATTTGTTTTGGATTTGTTGTTGTTTGTTGTTGTTGTTCAATTAGTAAACAACCTTAATCTTCAACCTTAAATCTTCTTTGCCATATAATTTAACAAGTTCACAGGTAGTGGAGATTAGGATGTAGACATTGTTACCTAACACAGAGCACATAGTTAGGTCTTATTTTTATATTAAAGCTGACTCTCTCTGCCATTTAATCTGTGTTTTGACCATTTACATTTAATGTAATGTGTAATTATACTATACATTATGTAATTAATATAATATAATTTGCTGTTTCTGTTCTCTTCATCCTATCAGGCATTGTTGCTTTTTTCCCCTTACCTTCATTCTTTTGGTTTAAATTAATTGAAGGTTATTGAGCTCATGTTGTATCCCACAATGAGTTTATTAGCTGTACTTTATTTTTTGTAGTTCTCTGAGGTTCATAATCTATACCTTCAAATAATAGCATCACAGTTTTACTTCAGAGAGTTACAATCTACCATTCTCATTCTATCTCTTACTTCTAGAACTCCAATTACATGTGTTATTGGTTATATTCTGCAACAACTAGAGAAGACTCCTTTGCAGATCTCCAGAATACTCTCCTATACAACTCCTACTCTCTGGTGCTCAACCCTACAAGTTCTACCTGTATCAGCCTCCCTAAATTGCAATCTGAATCTCTTCAACCCAGTGAGACCATTTGGGGTCCCCCTTGTTTGGGGTCCCCCTTCCTAGCCTGTAACCTAGAGAAAACTTTGGGTGGTACTCTTGAGCAATTGTCAGTTTTATCTCATTTGTTTTCCTCCTTTCTGGTTTAATAGCCATGTACTGTTTTGTTGTGCAGTAATTAAAAAATGTTATATCATATATTTGTTGTCCTGTTTCCTAGTTGTTTATGGTAAAGGGGAAAATTGTCATAGCAGTCAATCCTTCTTGGGCAGAAACTGAAGTCTTGTCTTTTATTATTACAGTTTAGCTTGACATTCTTTTATATCTGAGTAAAACTTGAAGTCTTTGAATTATTTGCAAATAGCTATGTTGCTCTTAAAGTGTGGTATTTGGCCTGGAGTCTGAATTTTAACAAGGCTCTCAGGGGCAAATGAAAAAATGGTGTGATGGAGAGAGTGCTGAACTTGGATTCAAGTCCCAGTGCTGTCACTTTCAAGTGTATGACCATGGATGCTTTGTTGATCCATAGCTATTTTCATGTGTATTCTTCACTTTTTTTCAATCTCAGAGCCACTTTGCATACCTAAAGTGAGTGAGATAATCTGCCTATCACTGTTCTGGTTTCCTACTTGATTATTAAGCTTCTGAAGGACTGGAACAGTGTTTTGATCACTTTATTTCCTCTGCCTAACACATCATAGGTGTTCGATGAATATGTATTGAATGAATTAACTAGGAAATGCTACTTTTATTATACAGGTAAGTTGTGACTCTGAGAAGTAAAATAACTTCCTAAAATCATTTAACTAAGTTGCAACTGATTGAGAAGTTTTTCCAAAGCTAAAATCCATTCCCCTTCCCAGATCACCCCATTAAGACCTGCTTGCTAAGATTACAGCTTTGATGACTGGTAAAAAATGATTCTTCTTTAGGTGCTTGATTTTATCTTTTGTCTTACATAATTGTAAATTAAAGCCATCGGATAACTTTGGCAAGTGAAATGTGCCCTATGACTTCCAAAAAAACCACAACTCTTTAGAATGTTGAAAGTAATCGCTTAGATTTATACTTTTCCAACAGTGATAAATTGCAAAGAGGCATTTATAGGTATAATCTGGGTTCCATCCAGGTTTCAGTCTAATATAGGCTTAGTGGGAAAAATGAGAAAGTGGTACACACACCAAAAAAAAAAAAAAGTTAACCCCGTGATAGAATAGTGACTCTCCTGAAATACTTATCATAATATTAAACTTTTTATTTAGTCATTATTCACAAGTGTTTTGAGTTTCAGGTCAACTATAATGTGGAGAGACAGATGAATAAGAAAAATGGTTTTGTTTTCATTTTAATCATCCACTCACCACCACCCCATGTGCTCTTGTATACATAAAGACCAAAAGCAGGGCTCACAATAGTACTCTTTAATATTACTCTCAACTCATTCATTCAATAAGTATCACTTGTGTACATGCTATATGACAGATACCATTCTAGGTTGTGAAAGTACTGAAGGGGGCGAGATAGATAAAGGTCCCCACTCTGGTGAAGTTTATATTCTAATGGGGAGAGATGAACAATGAATAAACATATGCTTATAAGAAAATGTCAAGTCATGATACATGCTAAACAAAGAATTAAAATTAGATAATGAAAAGAGTAATTAAGTACAGCTTTTTTAGAAGTGATAAGGGAAGACCTCTGGTGATCAGCTGGGACAAAGGTGTATTTCAAGAAATAGAGCATGACACTAAAGGGTAAACAAGGAGAGGAAGAAACAAGCAAAAATACTGAACCAAATGGAAGCCACCAGATCTTTCCCAACAAAGTATATTATTAATGAAGTATTCTTGAATTGGACCAAAGTATGGTATGAATGTAATATATGTGTAAAACATTCAGGAAATATTTAGAAACTTTAGATCAGGTAAATTAAGTTCTCCCACAAAGTATACAAAAAAAAAAAGACAGAAGTAAAATCGTTAAGTAGAATGACAAGTATAGCATTCAAGGGATTTAAATAGCCAACAAAATCAGTAGGAAGTGACAAAAAGGAAAACCTACTAGCTGTCAGGTAAATAAATGGTCCAGATCTTTACACACTTCATCTCATTAATTTTTCAAGGACCTCGCAAAGCAGATGGTCTAATAAGTCCATTTTAGAGAGATGTAAAATAAAGTTTTGTGAAGTCAAACATAGAAAATATTGACGCAGACCTAGACCCACCTATTTCCATAACCGCTTACCAGCCAAATATACCTTTTGCTTCTGAAATCACCTTTTCTGCCATATCTTCCAAACTCTCCAAACTTTCATCCTCCCTTGTACTCTGGAGAGAAAATTTTGAACCAAAGGCAGATTTCAGCTCAGCTCTATTATCATTCTTCTGACTTTCAGTTAAGCAACTGTCCTATACAGTTAACTTTTCAGAACAGCTTTCTGTGATAGGTCTTCATGAACAGGAGGACTATTAATGATGTATGTGCTTCCTGTGGAGACTAGTTGCAGGAGAAAAGGAGCATTTGGATGTTTTCATTGCCAAACAAGTTGCTAGAGAGAACAAAGTCCCTATTGGGCTTAAAAATTATACCCCTAAATTATCTAAATTATGGATGAATTCTTTTTAAAAGATTCTAAAACACCAAGAACTCTAAAAAAAATAAGAGAATTCTTGACTCCTGTCTATTTATGTCAAGAGAATTTCATTATTTGAATCTCACACAATATCCTGAGCTGCAAATAAATAAAACCAATAATAATACATAGTCCTCAGCACTCTTCATTCTGTTTTTGATCAAATGCCCCTTGATCTTTATACTTATAAGGATCCACACTTTTCAATCTACTCTGAAATAATATTTATCCTTCTCAAGGCCCCCAACCATAAATCACCATAATGGAAGCTCTTCTTCTTGCTTTTATCACAAGGATATATATGCTCCAACCTTCATGTCTAAAGTGTTTACCTGGCTTTTTCATAGCTGACTCAGTAGATTGGAACCTTTTAAAGCAACCTGTGTGGCATGTGGTCACCAAATCTATGTGAAGTCTTTATAATTTTTGTAAGATTGATAGCACATTGCTCTTTATTGCTGAGAGGAACTGTATCTATTTCCTGCTTGCTTCCGTTTGTAGAGGTTAAGTTACTTAATCCACTTACTGTCATAATAGGGACTTCAAAGGTAGAAAAGAATGTGAAGGAAAAGAGAAAATCAGACTCTACATGTGCCTGAGTCTTAGACCTGGATATCTTTGACTATTTCCCAGGGTTATAAACCTAAAACTGCCTTTTCTACAAAGTAACCCAGTTTGTGGGGAAAGAGCAATAGTTAATTAATCACTCAATCACATGCCATATCTTTATGAGGAAAAAGAGCTCATTTCTTAAAAGCCTCCAGTCTCCCAAAACTGTTGCCCATGCCTGCCTTTTAGACTTTCTTCAACCTCATGAACCTTGCTTAACTATCATTCTTCTCTGTTTTAAATACATGTATCCATGTGTAGTTTAAAACTCACCCCCCAGCCTACCTCTTTCTAGTCACAATGTCTAAAGCAATGTATTTAAAGTTATTTTTTTACTTTTTATTTTGTAACTTTCATGCATTATTGGTCACGTTTGTATGATTGTTGTTTCCCTTAGGTTTGGCCCTCCTTTCCATATTGCACTCCCCCATCCCCTACACTACTCCCCAACCTTCTTCCCCCCTCCAGTCATTCTAGCTCCTCTCACTGCAAGTCATTGGTCCATGTTTGGCTCACTGATCTTTCTTTTTCTGAGATTGTCCTTTCTCCTGGGTGCAGACTTGTACTCCTGGATAGCAACAGATGAGGCTGCTCAGATCTCCAGGACTACCTGAGGCAGATAGTCAGGTCAAGTGTATCAGGAACTTGTTGTTGGACAAATGTTAGTGTTTTGTCAATTCTAGGTATTATTACTAAACTCATTTCAAGAACTTTTAAAAACTTTCTTAAGTTCGCTTTGCCTACCATTTTTTTCATTAACTCCCTAGTATTTATCCCAAATATATGGCAGCACATATATGTCTCAGAACTTCAGAGACATTGCCTTAGGAAGTTTCTGATATGGTGCCCACTCATGCAGTCTGCTTCTTCTCAGTCTATTGCGTTTGCCCTTTTATTTTATTTTTCTTTTCCTTTCTTTTTTTTTTTTTTTTTTTTTTTTTTTTTTTTTTTTTTTTTTTTTTTTTTTTTTTTTTTTTTGAGTGACTATTGGGTTTTCTATTATTTTCTTGTTGTTTCTGTTAAAAGCCAGACTGGGACCAAGAGGCTTGTCCCCACATTTCTGCCTGGCTCCACCAGGTACCAAGCCAGCTATGTCCCTTGAGACTCTGCCCTTTCTGATTGGGGAGGGCTGCTGGGCATACCAACCAAATGGTGGGGGGGAGGAAGATCTATCACCCCCTCTGGTTTACTCCAAATTCAGTCAGTCCTCACCAGGAACAGAAAAAAACACTAATTCAACAGTAGATACACATGAAAATCGAGGTGAGGAGAAAGAACTAAGGCCCAAGACAAATGAACATTTCAGATCCATGGGACACAGAGCTGTGAGACCAACTGTAGCGATACTGTCTCAGAAATATACCCACAAACATTTCCACAGATGGGAAGGGAACTCCTGGTTCAGAGATGCCTTCATTGTGAGCTACGCACCCTCCCATTCCACAGGGAGAAGAAGGCCACAGAGATGGGGCAGCAGTCCCACGACCAGCTGAACCAACCATCCACCAGTGCATATCATGATCAAGAAACTTTTTATATGGACACCTACTGGGGAAAATGCTCCCAATGCCAGCTATAAAGCAAAGAAGCAAAATGTGACAGAAACTTTGTTGGAGAAGGTAACCAGTAAGAAGGAGGAGGCACTGAAAGGATCCAAACATGCATAAACTGGCTCCCCACAACAATGATACACCTGAAAAGCTAAGCACAGGCTGCTGTGTCCCAGGAGAACACACCTAAACCTGGAAAAAGGGCATTGTTCTAGAAAAGAACAGGAAGAATCCAATGAATGGGCTAAAAATTGACCAACAACTGGCAGTGAAAGAGGAGATGGAGTAACCAAAGTGGGACAGGAGAAAGGGAGGGTGACACCCAAAAGGCAAATATATATATAAGCAAATCTTATATAATAAAAAAAATAATAAATAAAAGCCATAGACTGCCAAGATCATACGTATGTGTTACCAGTAACCAGAAAAATCTGGGCAATGTTATACTATGAATCAAAACTGTGAATGTTGACTAAACTGCTTAACTCGGAGCTTCATTTTTCTCATTTAAAAAAAAATGAAAATAACAATTTCTAATTACATTCCAACCATTTTTAGAAATAAGTAAAATGACTGTTTTAGTGTGCAAAGGAGACTACCATTTTTTTATTTGTTAAAAAAATGTTAAGAATCTTCAGTAATATTGCTATTAATAATATTAATAATGTTAATAATATTCTTGTTTTGCTATTAATATCGCTATTAATATTGCCATTGATTAACATTGCTAATAATGTTAATTATTAGTTTAATATTAATTAAATATTGATAATATTAATTGTTGGTATTAATTAATTAATAATAATATTGGTGTTGAAATTAAATGTAAAGTCCATTAGTTGATGTCCTCAAGGAAGATCCCAATCTGTTTTGTAAATCCTTTCCCCCAATACATTTTTTTCATTCAAACCAGAAATCTTACATTTTTAATGCACCATCCTCAAACTGATGGTAGCAACAATCTTTGAGTTTCCATCATGTTTGTAGACGGTGCTTGATGCCTGTACACATTTTTGCTTAATACTGAATTTTGCACCATATCTATTAAGTTTTAGTGGTCCAGAGTAAAGGACTCAAGTCCAGATCCATGGTTATTTTCATGCCATGGCTCCTCAGTCCTGTGGATGTATGGACTTGGACAGACCTCTTAGTCTATGAGTGTCCTCACTTGTAAGCAGAGAGAGATAACAATAGTAACCATTATAGTACTGTAGTGAGTATTAAAAATAATAAACTGTGTAGCTAATATAGTAAGCTCTCAATAAATATTAACTACATTTATTATGAGAACTTTCTCACTATTCATTCAGCTCTGCAAATATTTTACAAATTACGAGAAAATTTAGGTGACTCTTTCAAGGTAACAACACAGCATGTAATGGAAAAGATGGGATTTGAAACCAGAGCTGTCCAAAATCCACATATTCTCCACTACTATATGTTCCTATGCTAATAACTCTGAGAACCTTCAGGAATATTCTCCAAGCCCATCTCAGGTGCTTCCTCCTTCAGCAGGTTCTCTGTGATCCCCATCCAAATGATATCTACCTGAAAATCGTCAGTGCCTTCTATCATTCATTTTTACACAGCATTATGCTGTAGTGGCTTATGTACTTAAACCATGAGTTCTTTGACATCCCGATGGATGTTTTCACCAAGATACTTAACAGTCACTTGAAATAAACCAAGGGTCACTAGTGTCAAAATGGGAAATCCTGTTCAATTTAATCCAGGATTCATTTACTTATTAGCATGTCTCTATTTCAGGTCCAATAGTAGAGACTGAGTTTAAAGAGATCAACAAAGCAAAATTCCTGTGCTTGAGGAACTTGCAGTTTGATTAAAGTGCTTTCACATCAGAAAGTAACTTTTTTAAATGGAGACATTATAATTAACCAAAGCACTTTACTAATGCAGACAAATCTTTGTTTATTGTTTGTACAGATACAGTTGTCTCCTCCAGTTGTTGTACCAGTTTGGACTACATCGTCACCTACCTCTTCAAGCACATAGCCAAAGAGGGCAAGAAGCCACTTCAATGTAGAGAGGCCACCCAGGCCGGCCAGAGGTTGTTACATTTTATGCAACAAAACCCAGATGTCCTGCAGCAGGTAACTGATGGTTGGTCACCTGACTTAAGAAAGATTCCCAAAAGCCAGCGTGCTCCTTAACTATCTCTTAAAGCAACTGGTCTTGCCAAGACTTTTTACTGGTTTTTCTCTAGAAGTACTTTCCCTGAAAGTAGGATAATATATTGATGTTGGGATTTCCCACCCTCCAGCAGTCACTGAATCATTCAGCTTACCTCAGTCAAGTTAGAATTCCAAGCCAGAAAACTTGATGAAACTGGGCGTGGTGGTGCCCGCCTGTTGTCCAAGCGCTGAGAGCCAAGAGGCTTGGAATCGCTTGAGTTCACGGGTTCAAGACTACACCAGACAACATAGTGAGACCTGGTCTCGAAAAAGCAGCCGGGCACTGTAGCAGGTTTCTGTAATCCCAGCTATCTGGGAGGCTGATTGCTTGAGTCCTGGGAATTGCTTGAGACAGTGGTACCCCGGCAACTTGAGTCTGTGGTACCCCTGGCAAGCAAGACCTAGTCAAAAAAAAAAAAACAAAACTTGATGAAACTGAAACTAGAAAGAGTGGTATTCTGATTTCTTTCCTGGAACCTCTGTATCATCTTCTTTTCTTTCTGAGTACTCTGCTATGTTGAGAAACTACCATTGGCCAGACTTCTGGTTTGTACTAGGAAACTTACTAGCAAGTTTTCCATTTATCATATCAGAATTCAAGGTTCACATAGGTTGTATTCCCAAGAGTAATTAAGTAATAATGTAAAATTTATTTTCAAATGTGTTTTTTGATTGGCTAATATGGATTAAGTTCAAGTTTAATATTTTAAAAAACTCACTTCTGCTATTCATAGCAACAGCATGCATAAAAATGAAGCTAAAGCCAGAAATATTTTAAAGAGATGAATGCCACTTTTCTATCAAGACACCATAAATATGACATATTCCAATTGGAAAACATCTTTATTTGTCTTTCAGTTTTATTTCACCAAATTATCTCCATAATAGTCTGTGATTTGCAAATGTAAACATTTGAACATAGTCATTAGTCAGCAAATAAGCTGCCTGCCATCCCTAAAAGATGTCATTCTGAATAAAGAAATGGTGAAAATAAAATGAGATAGCCATGGAAGAAATTTCTTCCTGCCTGTCACTTTTTGCTAATATTCAGGCATAGCTATGTAAATTTTATTTGTGGTGATATTTTAGTTGACCAGTTATTTTGCTAGTGGGGAGGGGTGTGATTAGGATTTTGTAGAACTAGGCAAAGGGCTATAGGTTTACAACTGTATGGTGTGACACTAGACTTCCTATAGCATGTTGATTACATAGCAAAGAGAAGATGAAAGTAGCTCTTCTGTGTTGAGGACTTTGTTAAAATCATATTATGTATTAAAATAATAGGGTATTTTTTAAAAGTATTGTAAATTATTTCTTGCTTTAAAACTTTTGTATCAGATGGGGCAGATAAACAGGTAACTAACGAGGTGTATGATCTTTTGTTTAATATAATGATGACAGAGAGTGATACAGAGTAAGAACTTTCAGAGACATGTTCTCATTTAGAATCCCCACAACAGTCTGAAATATGCATATCACCACCCCATTTTACAGTTGAATACATTAAGGCACAAGGGAGTCAACTGGAGGTTGGAATGGGAAACAAGGACTGTGGGCTCGAAAGTACAGGCCTTGCCACTCATGCTGCTGGTTCTCAAGTTGCCAAATTTATGTGCACCTCTTCTTCCCCACCCCCAACCCACTTTTATGCAGAAGCCCCTGGTACTATAGGGGAATGCAGGGGTCATAACCCACAGGTGTTTTGCAAGAGAAGGCTGAAAACCACAGTCAAGCATGCGACCAGTAGAGAAAATTAATACCCATGAACTGGCCTGGGATCAGACCCAGCCCTCACTCCACCACCACACCCCTCCTGCCAGCATTCAGCTGTGATCACAAATTTTACAGAAACTTACAAGTTGGTGGAAAATTTTAGCAAAAATCAATAGGCTCTGTTGAAACAAATACCATCAAACTGCGCAAAGCAAGTAATAAGATTGTACAGGAGATGATCAACTTTGCCTTTACTCGGAATTACCATGTGTGTGTTGGTTTAAGTAATTTCTATGTGTTAATAATACTTGGTAATCCTTTACTTTATAGCATGTGACTAAGTAGTGATATATCTTTATTAATGGTGGAATACATTCTATTTATTTGGAATGTAGGCTTTCAGATAGCATTTTAAATATTAATGACTGGCCTCTGATAGTCAGCATAAATATGATTTGCATTAGCACTAGGTTATATCATCTTGAGTGCCTCTGATGTCAACTATTGGGTATAGTAATATCTGACATCATCTCCTTAGGTCACTGACAACTTTGACCTCTATTCTTATGCACAGTTTCTGTAGTCTCAAAAGCTCTTTTGAATTGATTTGAAATTTTGACTCTTCCCTTTATGAGGCAGTAAAATTGATAATTATTCAGATGGGAACTGAGCGCTGAGTGAAAAATCAATTCCACCCGCTCTCTGCTGCGTATAAAATTACTTCTGAGTCGGCTGGACTGAACGGATGGCCGGAGTAAAAGCAGCAGGCAGGAGTAGTGGGAAGAATTAGCTGGACAGAGCTAATAGCCTGAAGGGATGGACTTGGAAAAGAGGGAGTGGGCCAGTTGGGGGTTATTATGAGCAAGGATGGGTCCCATTGATCATCTGTTTACATCAGCTTTCCAAGACCTTATAAATCAGCCCTGAAGAGCAGCAGAACCCAGGGTTCGGCCTCTTACCAGAGGGACTTTGTATTAGATTATTCTCATTTTCACACTCAGATGAAAAGTGAACCATTGATTATTCATTGGTTGCCCATTAAATGCTGTTTTTATAGATGATTTGCCTATCACAGAAGGTAATGAACAAGGTTGCTGCTTCATAACTTGAGGTTTCAGTTTTCAAGGCATCTGTGTCGTTAAGTAATGCCTAACCCTATTAAAAGGAATGGGTTACAAATTGCTTAACAGTGCTGAAAAACTAGACCCTAATGACTAATTGTGCTTGGAGTTTAGAGAGGGTTTGTCAGCTCTTTAAACTAAACTGATGCAATGATACTGCAATTATTTACTAGTTTGAACTGTTTTTCCCCCTAACCTGGTCCATATGCTTGAAGTGTGATTGCATGAAGATTGTCAATTCCAAATTGTCGAAGTTATCTCCTTAAGCTTCCGTAGTAAACAAAGCATGAAACTACATAAAAGGTTTTCCAACATCCTTATAGGCCTTTCCATTTGGATACAGCAGCCTGATGAAGACACTTTTAGTGCCTCTCACCTGGAAATGTGTTTCTTATGGCCAGCTATGTGACTTTAGATCTTCAGTGTTTTTAAAAACGTTCTCCAAATAAGGCATTTTACATATTTTGCAAAAAAAAAAAAAAGTTACATTAACCTTGCAAGCATTAAAATTTGTTCATTTGTTCATTCATTATAATTATGTCAGTCCATGTTTCAAGTAATAATTGCCTAATCAACATTGCTTTGACTTGACAATTAAAGAAAGCCCAGTTTACATAAACTAAATAAAAATTCCCCGTTTTTTTAAGTGTTATTAGAAAGATAAACTAAAATTTAAAGAACAGGTCATTAGTGATTAGGCACTGATCTGCTACAGAATTTGGAATGTAAAATTTCTGGATGGAGCTTATTTTTGGTTTTGGGTTTTTGTTGTTGTTGTTTCAGTTTTATCATTTGTCGTGTTAAGTATTTACATCCATAACCCATAGATCAGCATTCATTTGATTTTATCACAAAGTGAAAGATTTTCCCAAATTAGGTAAATGAAAAAGCATGATTTATAGAATAGAGGGGCATTTTCAGAGATGTGACTACTTTTTTTTCAGATTATAGGTAGAAGACAGTGATGTTGATTGTTTCTCTAAATCAGAATATCTGTTAAAATTAATTTCTCTGAAAATAGTGACTTTCCACAGAAGTAGAACAAGAACTATGTGATATTCACTATTACTGACCAGATTATGAAATGATTAGCAAGTTATTTTTAGCTACTAAATCTGAATATATTAAAATAGGGGAATTAGAACATTTAGATTTGAATATATGTTACCCTTAACTATTTGACTCAAGTCAACTGTACTAAAAACCCAAACAAGTTCTAATTATTATCCTCTGTCTTTCTCCCCATCCCCAGCCTGGCATTTAACTACAAATTGTGAAGAGCTGTCAGCAGCTATAATAATCATACTTCAGTAGGGATGTAAGCTAAAAGAACATACACCCTTTTCCTCAATCAGTCAGTCAATCAATGAAAATTGCTTTTGTATAGTGCTCTTCATGACATGCATCCCAAAGTGAATTACAGCAAAAGAGAAATCATCTGCTCTTTTTTCATTTTTGTGTTTAGATTGAAATATTATTGTTCAACATTTTGACATCCTATACAAGATATCTTTCATGCTTTCATGCTTAAGATTCCATTCCATACTACTAAGTAGGAGAAAGTGCAGTTGCATATTTAACTGATGTTGAGATTTTGACCTGTCGAAACTTAGTAAGATTCTCACAGTAGGAAATACTTAAGCAGATAAAAAAATATAATCATGTTTCATATCCTCTTTTAAAAATAATTAGTTTTTTAATGTTATTAAAGACTTTTCTTGTAAACCCTGTACACAAAATGTGCCCTCCATATGCCTCATTAGTCCAGTCTGGTTCATATGCAACTTCATTATCAAAACTGTGGCAGTAGATTAATATGAGTTGAAAGAACATTCGCAAATAAATCAAAAGGATAATATATTTAAAGGGTTTAAAATAAGCCAGAGATAGATTATTAGATAACAAAAGTGAAAGAAATCAGAACTTATATTTCATGACAGAGCTGGTTTTTGCATATACTGCTGTGATCTTGGACATCTTCACAGAAATCTGTGTATGTGCTGTGTATTTGTTTCTAGGAAAATAATAACAATAATAATAATAATACTGTTGGCCAGATATAAGTGCTTACTATGTTCAGGCACCAGCCAGGGCCTTTACAGATGCACAATCTGATTTGATTTAATCATCACGACATCTCTGAAGCTGTGGTATTATGATCACCATTTTGTACATTCAGAAACGGAGGCATAAAAGATGATTTAACCTTCCCAAAGTCACATAGTTAATATGTGAAAAAACTGAAAGTCTAGCCTAGGTCTGTTTAACTCCAGAGTTAACAGAGTGAATGCCAGAGAACCACAAGACTCTGCTCCTTAGTTTGTTGGTGACAGCTAATCTAAAGTAGTGTGTATGTTTTGAGCACTGACAACCAGGCAAATTGAGCTTCCAATAAGTCCCACTGGGGCCACCCTTAAGGTAGAATGACTTAGAACAGTCATCCTATACCCCAACTTTTTACTGCAGCAGAAATGAAACAGATGGGCAGTGACCCAAAGAGTCAACAGGCAAAGGAGAGGGAGGTTGCCTTGCCAGCTGCTGCCACCATCACTGAGGCAGAACTAACAGAACTTCTCACTTTTTCTATACCCTCACCCAATTATTAATTGTATGCCAAAGACTGAAGATACATAATTTATTAGGACATGTGTTCTTGTGAAAGTCAGAGACTAATAGTACAACTGTTTTGTGATGTTCCTTTGTGCCTTCTCTTTGAAGCTTTTGGGGTAGTTCTTGAGGTTTACGCTGATTTGATTTTTCTAGAACCCATGTCAGTATGGCAGCTATGAGAAGAAGCTGAGAAGGCAACAAGTGCTTTGTATTCATCCTCATTCCCAGCACCACCCTATACCTTGTTCTGACTCTCAGCACTGATTCATCAGCACAGAATACGTTCTCACTCCTTACTACTTGTAAACAGCCTTGTTCATTGTCTTTATTATATATTTTTAATCAACTTATTTTCTTTAAATCACAACCTCGGTAAATGGTTCTTGGGATACCTTCCCCTCCCTCCTCCCTCTGGTGCCCCCCCCCCCATTCTCTCAAAGCTGGTTCTTTGTTGTTTGCTAGTCTGTGCTACATTCATTAGTCCCTTTCTTTCCTGTGGCACTGTTCTTTCACTGGGTGAGGGACTGTGTTGTTGGAACCAGGCGAACCTTGCTGGTAGGTTTTCAGTCTTACGATTGCATTGGGCGGCCAGTCTATATCTATTTGTGGTCTGTCCATGCTCTCTCATTGGAGGCTGACTTTTCCAATCCCACCTCTGTTGTTTTGCTGTTGATTCTGGCATCAGATTTAGGGGTTTCACCCCTGTCAGTATCAATGAAGAAGTTTCTTTCTGGATACAGGAATCCGTGAGTGGCCATTGTAGATCACTTCCTCTGTCTCACCTTTCAGCCCTGCAATGGGGCCGATGCCCCCAGTTCTTGGCCCTCCTCTCCTCTCCTGTAGTGTGGGGAGGGGCACCTTGGTCTCCTAAAAGGCAGTCTTGGGTCTTCTAGACCTGGGGAGTGCACCTTGTGACATCATGTTTCCATAGTTGTTTCTCCTGTCTCGCATGCACTGGTTGTCTTGGACTGCCTTGTTCTGCTAAAGAAGACTTCTGCTACTGAGGACCATTAACCGTTGAAAGTCATAAGTAATGGCCTCTCACTTTGGCAAATCTAAAGCTGACACCTAGGTTCCTTCAGCTATTCCTCTCCTTCTCCTTTCCTTTCTACAAGCTAGTGTGAACTACTTTAGTGAGGTGACTGGAAGGAGACCTGAATTGAGTACACATCTCCACAGAGCGCCAGCTCATCATTGCCCTGGTATTGCCAGATTTTCTTCCAAAGAGAATCGCCAGTATTCAGATTTTTAATATTATATTAATAGTAAATAATTAATATTGGTGGTCACTGATTGAAAGTTAAAAACAACAAAAATGCATTCTGTAAGCCAGCATGGTGTATCAAGCACCCTGTTTTCTGCTCTGTATTATGTAAGAGAATTTCAGAATTATATTGTCCCAATGCATGGTCCCTTGTATTTTTTCATCCCATGTTATCTCTGCTGCTAAAGTGGTATTTTTATTTCTCTCTGTTTTATAATTTCTGAAACACTGTTTTGATTGTTTTAAAAACATGTTGTTTGCTTTTAAATATGACTCTATGCCTACGTCTGCTACAACTTAAAGAGGGAATTTTATCACTTTTGTGTTGTCTTTGCATACTGAAGGGATGCAATAAACAGAAAATGAAATTCAGCTTCTACTCCCAAACTTTTTTTTCAAATAACCAGATTTGTTTGGGGCAAAAATAAGGTTCAGTTTGGTCAAGAGAGTGTAGGTGTAGGTAACTGCCAGGTAATACAATTTCAAAAGGGAGTAAAGCTCTTCAGAATAATGAATTTGGGACCACGACCCCTAAAGATCAATTTAGAGAGTTACAGTTTATCATTTTTCAAAATGGCATTTTTGTTTCTGTGATAGTCTACAATTGTTTCTCTATCTTAAGGAAGACTCTAGTTCAAATTCTTTGTCATGTAGCCTGTCTTTGTCTCAAAAATATTTGCTGAATGACTACTTCACCATACCCAAAAAAAATCATTTTAAAACAAAAAAAATCACTTAAATAGAAATTTATTATTGATTTTATAAGTTATCAGACTATTGTTGTAACCATAGCAATGCTACATGGAAGGGCTTGTCTTTATAGATTCACTTATATTCCCCAAAGCCTTCCTCCTCTTGAGACGTTCCAGCATGTAGCAGAGGCCAGCACCTTATCATGTTCAGTGAGTATCTGCAAAACAAACAGAGAAGAATTAATTTCAGAATGACAGTTTGCAGACAGTGACTTTAGGTATCAAATCTAGCAGGTCATGGGCTACTGGATAATAAAATCTATGGTAAAATAAGGTTATAGCATACTATATAATAACCCTTCTGAAATTCCACAGGAAATTTCACTCTAAACATGAATGAAGAAGGAAATAAGTAGTTCAAATGTTGTTCCAAATGGTGAACATAACAGAGAGGGGTTTTGTTATTGTTGTCACTAGGACATGTGTTTTTCTACCTCTAAGCATAGTTTAAAGATGTAATCCATTGATAGCATAACTTGCCTTATTAATTGAAAGGGATGGAATCCACCAGATGTAGCCCAAACCAGCAGAGAGTTGGGTGACTAAGCAACAGCAAAGACACCATATTGAGTGAGCCAGAATTTAGTCTCCAAGTCATTTATTTCAACCAGTGACAATACATTTAAACTCCTGTGCCTCAGCAGTGATTGATGGTTTAATATCATATATAATTTTTTTAATGAAGGCAAACCATTTAAATATGTTACCATTTGCACTAGTATTCTCCTATGTACATAACTGCATTTAATCATTATGGGGATTGTTTTTATACTTGTGTAATTTGTATCCAAGAAATAACTGTCAAAGCCATCTCGTGCTGTTGCTGGAAATGGTACAGTGTGCCTCATACTTGAATAGATTCATTCTTCCCTGCACATAATTAAGAGTGTTGGAGTTTTTGCTGCTACCACATAGGAATTCCATGTTTACATTTCTGAGAATATAAAAAATAAGCCATGATGTGCTTTTTCAGGTTCCTATTTTCTAGGGCTATGATATTTAAGTACCTTAGTTCTGTACCAGTGTATGATTTGAAGAGTTTGATTTTAAGACTTTTAATATTAAAATACATAATAAAATTTTATTATCTAATTACAAGAGGGTTTAGCCTCTTATTAAAGTTGCTAAATCAGACCTAGATTAGCATCATAATGGCACAGTTTGACATGGAATACTCAAAAGTCAAGTTCGAGGGAAAGGATGGCTTTTTGTGTGTTTTGTTTTGGGGGTTTTCTCCTTACCCACCCCTCAAACAAAATAACAAGGATGAAATGCATGTATGGAAAGAAACAAGGAGCAATTTGGGACGCTGGAGAAAGAGTGGAGGTGTCAGCCCAGGATGGTACCCTTAGGCAAGGCAGCTGGTATATGTAGCCTTTTGTTTATCTGCTACTGGTTTATGTAGCCTTTAGGCCAGCACCAGAAACAATCACTCCTACAGGGTCAGCTGCTGGTCAGAAGCAAAGTAAGAAAAGATTTTGTGTTCAAACGCGTAGCCATAATTTCTGTACAGCTGGCACCTGCTACTGGTGCACAGCGTGAAGGTGAAAGGTCAAAGAGGCAGTTGTTCAAAACTCAAGAATGGCTTAAAGGGACTTGTAGATTAATCTGCTTTATTAACTTCTGTATATTAGATAACTATTGCTGTGAATGACAGTACATCTTTTTGAATAAGTCGCATCTCTTTCTCTTTTAAATTAGCTTTTGAGTAATGAATATTAAATAGAAAGCATTTCAGGGGTAATTAAATGAAAACAGAATGATGTCATTTTACAATTATATTTGTATGTTTATAGAATAGGGGGATTATAATGTTTTCCAAGGAGCTTAAAAAAAAAGACCTAGCTCTTCGTAAGAACAATTTGAAATAAATAAGTCACACGCCTATTTGCCTCTGTCTTTAAACTAAAAATATGATAAAGTTTGTGACTTAACATGAAGTCATTGGGTGCCAGTGGTTTGATTTGGCATTCCCAGGGGTTCCAAGTGTTTTCTCTGTGAATTAAAGTGACTGCAATCTGTCATCGTTCTTTTATCTACAGTTTAGCACAGTCAGTTTTGCTATTAGTCTGCAGCAATTGTTCTTAGAATAGCAAAAGAGTTGCAAAAATAAACAACCATACAGTTTCCTTCTCAGATGAAAAGCAGACAGAGAATATTTCATAAGAGAAAAGCAGTGCAGAATTTGCACAGGTTTAGCTCAGTAATAATTATACATGCTTCACAGCAGCCTCTTCCAGTATGGCAAATGGCGAGCAGGCTAGATTTTAGCCTCTTCAGTAATAGTGATTGGCATAATTAGCTAGCCTTATAGATTAAGGATGAAGACTTCTCTAAATTTCTTAAAACCTCTACAACAAAAATGTCTAATCCATGGATTAAATACTGATAGCAACTCTGGGAAGGTGCTTACCAGTCTGTATACAGAAAGGACAGTTTTGTCTGCTACGGTAGTTTTTGTTTGTTTTCTTTTTAAAAATTCTCAGAAAAAGATAACCCTGCAGATGACATATGCCTTTTCATGCTAACACCATCAAGGCAGCAGCAACTACACATAGTCATGAATCATTTGGGATTTCTTTTGCACTCCCAAAGTCTAGAGCAAGTGCAGTCTTTCTAAAATCTGAGCAAGATGTCTGCGGCATGTGAAGATGACACCAGAAGTTATCTTCCTGTGTCACACCCAGATCAGCCCAGAACTCACCAGAAGGCTCCTGAACTTATGTTCACCCCTCAGAGAGATTGGGCTAGCAGTGTTTCCTTTCCCTGCCACTCCAAAGTGGAAGACCCTTCACACATCTTTCTTGAGCTAGATTGTTCCCTCCATGTTAGAACCGAAACTTTTACTTACTGAAAGAGTGCTAGGACCTAAGACATCACTACTGGAGGACAACCTTAGACTCAAATAGAGAATTATGATGATGAATGATTTAATACTGAAAAAGAAACAGAAAAGAAACAAGTAGCATTACTATTATATGCTCGGCTTTATGCTAAGTACAGTGTGTGTGTGTGTGTGTGTGTGTGTGTGTGTGTGTGTGTGTATGTGTGTGTGTTCTCCCTACTCTGAGGCAGGAATATTTATCTCCAACTTAGAATGCTATAATTGTGACTCTAAGGTAACTTACTCTTCAGTATCATATAACTAATAAGCAGAACTTATGGTTTTAAGTATTATATTTAAATAATGTAGAAACAAGGTTGGTGAAGGTGGATAATAGGCAAGGGGAGACTAAAAACATTATTCATTCATAAATTTTTGATTGAACCAAGGACCCTGTTTTCTCAGAATTGACTGAACAAGAGCCCAACACTTGACCAAAGCTAACCCAGTTAGTCTTCCCTTGATTCAGAAATTGGCATTTCAAAGATGTTGGCCAACTTCTAGTCCTCACCTGAATTGAAGTCTTGCAAATGCAGGAGTCACAGGACAGCCATTCCTTCACATGTGCTCAGAGAACTAGCCAATCTACAGAGAAAGAAGCATGGCAGGCACAGAGTGGACCTTGGGGAGAAGCCAGGCAGCCCCAGAGACAGACTCCAAGCAAGATCCCTCCTGCGTCCTTGTCTCTGCTCCATGCTGGTGAGAGGCCAGACAGTACTGCTAATCTTCAGCTAACCCCGTTTAGGCCTGATTGTTGTAGTCTCTGGTTGTTGATTCTCTGGTTGTTGATGTTTCGTAGCTGAAAGATTTTTGACTCAGGAAAGACAAAAGGACAAGATACCCCAGTAAGTATAGATTCATCTAACACCAAAGAGTAAAATTAACCTTCTTTTTGTAAAGCAGCATGCAGGTCCCAGTTACTTTTTTATGTCCCTAAGGAGACTAGGTTCCTGCTGTCTGTGAGGATAAATGTGAAAATATTTTTGCAGGAAAACCTCAACCCCAGACTTCATTTCACAAGGTGATTTGATTTTGAAGGCCATGATATAAGACAGATTTCCTGGGTCTTTCTAGTTCCATCCATGTGGTCTGCCTACCTTAGAGTTCTCTCTGTTTCAAGTGTTCCCAAGATCACAGACATTCACTAGGCTGGCTGGGCACATGGGTTCACTAATGGATTTGATTCTTGGTCCCAAACTGACTTTCTCTCATTCTTCCTCTATGCTCCAGACATTGTCTTGCAATGGCAAGAATAAAAATAAAATGTTATAACTCTCTCTAGTCATAGAATAGCCCCATATCTAATGTCTTTGAATTGCACATCAATCCTAATTGGTCGATAGGACCAATATGGATATTTTTTTAACTTGGGCAGATCAACAAATTTAATCCCACAGCACCTGTATAGGGAAAGTATGCAACAGTTCACAGAGGTGAAATAACTTACCTAAAGTCACACAGCTGGTAAATATCAGTGCCTCAACTAGAGCTAAGACTTCCTAATATCTAGATCTTGCACAGTTTCCACCATTCCAAAGCTTCCCTTTCAGGCTTTACTATACCCTTCCACCCTGGCACCTCTTATCCATTCATCCCTGCCAACAGAGACAGCAAGGTGAATCACAGGTTTGCTCCTACCTGAATAGTTTGTGGAGCATGAGGAACTCCCTGAGTTTCTTGGAAGAATGGTGCAGTATAAAGTGAAGTCAGGTTAATGATGGTAAGATTTATTCATTGTACATAAATAATTGGCTTTTCAAATACTTGAAGGGTAAATTATGTGACATTTTCCAAAAGTATATTAGAGTGCTAGAATTCAACTTTCATATTCATTTTCATCTTAACTCTTTAAAAGTTTGACCAGATGTAATCTTTGAGTGCATGTGAGCTTACATGGTATGTTAAAAGAGATAAGAAAGACTTCTGTTGGATTACAGTCATGATGACTGACTCAGTAACAAAATAAAGGTTCCCTAATACCCTGATCTTTGATGAGTAATGCTACTTTGTATGCTCTGCAACCCAAAGGAACTCTTGCTTGCTGGGTCTTTTGTATTTAGGAAAATACAGACTTAAGTGCTTTCAGACTGATGAAATTTCATCTTCCTTTCAAAGTTATTTAATTGCAAATTCTCTGTATTTGTTGAGGATTTTCTACTTTTTAGCAATCAGAGAAGATTGCTTGGAATACCATACTACTTCCTAATAATATTATTAGAGTAGTGACTGCACCTCTTTAAGCAAGGGAAATTTTCTACCATCCTTGAACTGGTCCCCAGTATCAGGTGGCTTAACTGCAGCCTCCTGTGGTCCCATGTCCAGACTTCCCAGGAATTTAGCCAGATTCATTGCATCATTTCTCTCCCATTCCATCATTTCCTCAGCCTACCCCATAACTAGGAACATGGGTATCATGGAAGGGAAAAACATGGAGGCCATATGAGCAGAGACTGTGGGACAGATTGCTACAAAGGATAGCAATGGAAGAACAAAACCTGAAGTGAAATCTCTTAAGCTCCAAAGAGAATCACCAGAAAGAAAACCCTAAGCAAGAACTGTGTTAATGCCCATACTTAATGTGGCATCTCGTCTTAGAGGACAAAACAGTTCCACTCAGGGAACTAAAAGCGTCAATTAGAGTTAAGTGCATTTAGAGATGATTTCTCTGAGACCCTTAAGATGGAAAGGCGCAGCATGATGGGTGGGCAGTAGAAGATTAATAAATACTTACACTGCACGCGCTCCTTAAGGCCGCAGGAACCGCACTGTATGCACTTCAGTGCCACAGTGCCTGGCTCATAGTAGGAACTAGCCATTCTTTGAGCAGTGAGTAAGTGTGAGAAATGAAGATAAAAGGAAGAGGAGGAAGAGGTTTCTGGCACATTGCCTGATACACAGTAGGTGCTCAGTACTTACCGTCACAAGTGGATTAACACATACGAGCAGCTAGTACAAGAATATTACTGACTTGAAATTGTTCAGGTGAAAGAAACCTTGCAAGGAGAGATTCATGGCCTCTCTAGAAATCTGGCCCATTCTAGAGTTTGCATTTTAAGGGAGAACTTCCACCCTGGGCAACTGATGTACTCATCCCACAGAGAGGGCAAGTCCTCCTTTCCCAGTTTCATCTTTTTCCTGCATCCCCTGCATTACAGAGAGGCTAGAAACAAATTGACAGAAACCTGGAGGAAAGTAACTCAAGTGATTTAGGAGAATGGAAGGGCTGGCTTATGGGGCCAGATTAAAGAAGCTAAATATGTATAGCCTGCCTAAGTGACAACTAAATGGGGCATTTGATAAGTCTATAAATACTTGGAAGATGTAAATGCCAAGGAGGAAAGGGAATTACTTAGCATGGCACAATGGAGTATTGGCATAATGGGATAATATTAAGAAAAGGAAAATGAAGGTTGAACATCAATAAAAAGCTTCCTGACAAAGAGAACCCTTCCTGACAGGGGACACTATTAAGTTATATGCTGTGGGCCAAGGAAAGTAATGGCAATGCCATTTCTCAGAGTACAGGCAACTGAGCCAGCAAGGCAAGAGCCAAGCTATAATCCTGAGGCATAGGAGCCAGGCAGGTGCCCTCTGCCTTCCTGTTGTACAAGAAGAAAACTGCACCTTTTTGGAGAAGTCAGATGGTCTGGACCTTCCAGAGAATGGTTATACAAGAAAGATGCATTCAACAGGAATGGTCTCCCATATCCTGCAGGGTATGTCTTGGTTCTCTAGTAGATATTGCTAGGCCCCTCACCCCTCCTGTCCCCTGCCTCCCTTATCAGCCTCCTCTGCCTCCAGCAGTCCCTACAAACTCTCTCCAATTCCACAGAACTGTCTGTCATTCTGCCAAGTACTTTTCCAAACCTTTGCACCTGCTGACCCTTCTTCCTAGCTGACTTCCTGTCAAACTTGCTTCCTTACGATATACCTATGACATCTTGGGATGTCCCCTGTGATGCCTTTCCTGTCCGTCCTCCATCCCTGGGTACAGTCAGTTTGCCTCTTCTGGTCTCGCATAGCCTCCCACCAGGCGTACTGTTGTCGTTGTTGCTATGTTGTGTATCTTCTCCTCTCCTTGATGGTGAGCTCTTTGAGGGCCAGGGCTGGGCCTCATTCTTGTTCCTGTCCCCAGGGTCTGACACAGCCTAGCACAGAGTCAGTAGCCAGTAAATGTCTGAATAAATCAAGGAGTGAGGTTCTGTTCCTGGCACTTTTAGTCACTGTTATTCCTTAGGCTCCCTGCAGAGTTTGGGAGGCAAAAGACCATCTCCCTGGCCTCTTGGCCAGCACTCTATGCCATTTAGACAACTATAAATAATAACTCTCAAATCTGAAAGTCAGAATGCTCACCTCTGTGGTTTAAACATAACAAACTCTAGACTAATCTTTAATGGAAAATGCTTCTGAAGTCCCCATGAATTTTTCCAAAAAAAAAAAAAAACTTTTTTCCCCTACACAAAGTCATTTTGAATGTGGTTAGTAAAATAATCCTCCACAGCTGGTTATGAAGATTTTTAGATCCATCTAACCAGATCCCTACAGGAAATAGGGGGATGTAGTGACAGATGAGAGGCAATGAAACTTTGAACCTCCTACTGTAGGATAATATATTTATTATGAAATACAATATTCATTGCACTCTGCTTTGATGACTGCATGAGATGCCCTGGTGCCATTATGCCTTATGTTTTTCTGTTGTGAAATACGATATTCATTGGGAAGTGTTGAGATGGCTGCAGTACAGCAGCACGCTGTTTCCCACTCCCTTCCTGGCTTCTGAATGGCCTCACCTAGGCTGGCATTTACTTTAGCACTTAATATGTCCTATAAAAGTGTGCTTGCAGTCATCTCTGCCATGCAGGTGTGTACACTGGTCAGTTCCTTTCACCCTGTCCCCCAAGTTCACTGTTGGACCATTGTTCTGCAGCATGGCAGCCACCTCTACCTACATGTGGCACTGCCCAGGCAGTCTGGCTTCCTACCCCTTTTCCCCTTGGCAGTCTTGAGTTTGAGCCCATGCTCTTAAAGCCCTGAATGTATCTATGGTTTCAATATCAGGTTCTTGGAAGATTTTCATGACTGGGTAACAGCAGTCAAGGACCCTGACCATTTCTCTCTGTCACCATGGCCATGCAGAGGCCATCTTCATTTCTCTGCTGGACTTTTACATCGGACAGTATCAAAATGTATTGTCCTGGCTCCAGTACCTGTCTGTCACTGCCATTCCACAGCCCCCCACCCCCATCAGTTACTGTTATAAATCACAGACCTCACCATTATTCAAAAATCCTTTATGTGCTCTTCATGTACTAGCCAAACTCATTTCTGTATTTCACATATAATGAAGGTCCTTTTGTAGCCTGAATGCAGTCCAGTCTTCACTCCTCACCCTGAGTTCTACTCCTTTCCACTAGAAAGTCTCCCTCAAAGTCTCTGGGACAGAGGCTCCTTGTTCTGCAAACATATCAGGCCCTATCTCCTGTGCCTTTTCCATTTTACTTACTCTTCCTAATAGATCCTTCTTCCCCAGTAAGCTCTATGCATTTTTCAGGATTCAGGATAAATATCACTGTCCTATAAAGGTAAGCAGGTCACAGCATGTGTGCCTTTGTTATTCTGCCTTGAGCTTGCACATGTTTGCTGAGTTGGAACACTCCCACCCCCTGCCAGAGGCTAGGATAGGCCTTAAGAGGTTCTTGAACCTGACCATGTGGCAGTCCTGTAGGCAATACCATGAACAAGCAGTAACAGTGTCAGTGAATAAAAATGAGAGGCAAATGGCTTTAGAGTTGAAAGCTGATACTCTACACACAGCTTTTCCCACCACTCCTACCCAGAGGAAATGTAGATGATGCTTTTGACAAGTGATGCTTAATTTTTACATCAAATCGAAGAGTGTTTGTTTGATGTTGGCAAGAGAAGAGTGAGTTTCCCAAACGGTGCTGAGTGGCAAACCCTGCAGCCTTCCAATGCCCCAGGTTTTCTGGTTTTATTTTAATGCAGCAAGCTGCTTTATGAGATCTGCAGCCACTTGAAATATGATTTACTACTTGTAAAAAGTTTCAAATGGATAATGAAGATTCAAGAATGAGACTCACAGTGTAGTATAGTCAATTTTGTTGCTGTTGCTCTCCAGTACATCTCTGCCATTGAAATGAATTATTTATTATAATTTATTTCAACCATGGAAAATAAAACTGTTTTCATTGTGATGTGCACTGTAACATCCAGAATAGACACATTATATGCAGTACTCTCAATTAATTAATCCTGAAGTTTCATTCTAACTTTATCTTCTTTCTTATAAGCTAAGAGGCTGGCAGGTAATTCTTTGCCCAATAAACTGTGATTAAAATAAATGTTTTGAGAACTAGGGGTAATGTTGGTAATGGAGAAAATTGAAACAGCAGCAAAACTCAGTTGTGGATTTCCTTAGATTTTACAATGCATAAAAGAGTTTTTAAATATTCTAGGCAATTTATCATTTGGAAAAAAAGCATCCCTTAACTAGCTGTAGGTAGGGAGTGATGGAGGAATATGCTGTTAGTTTAGATGTGGAAACATGCAGTGCTTGTTTGACCAAGCCATCAGTACCTTTACTGGCAAGAAACAGTTTTTTCTTTCTTTAAGTAAAATGTAGCATTGAAACAGGACTTCTAGATGACTTTCAAGAAGAGGGTAGGTCACCTGTAACTGATTACAATCTTGTTTTTAAAAATAACTCTCCACATCTTGCGTTCTTTTTTCTCCATTAAAAGTGTTAAATACTTGCTCCATTTATGAGGCTATAAAGGTACTGTAAGAACTTGTGTATTTATATAATATATGTAAATATTAACATTTAATATAGCTTAAATGGTATGGTGTAGTTAATCCAGGCAGGAAAAGATGTGCTTATTTGTCCATTATGTTCATTTTTTACAACAGTCCACTAATATCACATCTGTAGATAGCAGACAGAGAAGAACAATTGATTCCTTTTCCCTAAAGATGACTAGTATCTAATTTGAGGAGGATCACATTTCAATATCTGCTGTGCACATGGCCACGGGAACAGTGCTGGTAATGACAGCAACTCCCTGACTTCCACTAGCACTAAAATCTGAAAGCATGTCCTCCTTCATCAACATTCAGATCTTGGATCTCCATCCAGGGCATGGGGCTCTGGAGAAGTTGGCATGACAATGGGTGGAAGGTTCCACTGCCACTCCAGATCTTATTGCACTCTCCAGGAAATCCTGTTTTTATTTTCTTATGCTTACTGTTGGTAGACACTGTGCATAGGGCAGGCCTCTAGTTTCTTGTTCACCATCTGAAAGGCCAGTTGCTTGACTAGACACTCACAAGCAGCTCTTGAAACAATGGGACATTTATAGTATGGGTTGTTCCTCAAACCATCATCAACATATTGCATCTACATCAAAATCAAGGACAATCAGCCTG
Organism: Uropsilus gracilis; assembly: GCA_004024945.1. Classification (NCBI taxonomy): domain Eukaryota; kingdom Metazoa; phylum Chordata; class Mammalia; order Eulipotyphla; family Talpidae; genus Uropsilus; species Uropsilus gracilis. The sequence goes on along the minus strand of PVHY01005162.1, from coordinate 21,377 downwards.
GCTTGACCAGAGGTACAGATAATTCTGTATCCTGTCCTCCCATTAATAACTGCCAATGAACATATTAAGACATTCCGTCTGTGGCTGCACCCTCTTGGGCACAGATCACCCCTGTTCCATCTCTGTCTCCCCCCGACCCCCAGCGCCATCTAGGTGAGACACAGGGACACTTTTGTTTGTGCTCTCTCATCTTTTCTTTGTCTAAACCAAAACCTGTTTCTCAGTCCTCCTCCCACTGCCTTTTGAGCAAGACAGCTTACTCTTGCCCCAGACCCGTATTCCATTTCTCTGATCTACGGCAGCAAAGTAACAGCACAACCAATGTGTCATGCAATCCTGAATGAAGAGGGAAGAGCTGTGGTGCTCTAAGTATACTGGAGATTTGATCCCTATAACATCAGTGTTCCTGTCACCACTCCAGTTTGGGTTTGTTATTCTGATACAGACAAGAAGTCAGAAGAAAGAGTTTGAATATTTTCATCTATTCCTTAGAATTTTGTGGACTCGTTTTTAGTTGTATTATTCATGAACATGAACAATGAAAAGCTGTCAGTTTACTTGGAATATTTTAACTCAAAGGCAATTGGTTTAATTTTCTGATATTCTCTATGACATTTTGCTCTTGATGAAAGAGAAACCATTGTTTTTAGAAAAGGGGTCAATGGACCATTTCCCAAAGGCAATCTGTTATGTCTACTATTGTTCATGTTGAGAATCTGAAAATATGTTAACCTGATTTATACACACATTAGGTGGGAGGAAGCCTCCTGTTTGGTCTGTTGTCAGTGCCCCAGGAGCCACTGGATTCTAACTGCAGGGACTTCCCGGACTCCCAACTATTCAGCAGGTGGCAGTGACCACACAGACGGGCTACACATGAGCAGCATACCTGGGAGGTTCCCTGGAGGTGGAAGAATGAGCCCTGCCCAGAGAGGAGCCTTTCCTCTCTCACCACAGACCCGCACAGTCCTGCAGCAGGATGATATACATGGCCTCCGTCACCACTGCTGCCAGTCTCTGACCTCACACAGACAGCCTGGCATGGCCTCTGGACTTAGGCTGGCCTCTGACATCTCCAAGTTCTGCTTCTCCTCCTGGTAGCTGTGACACATTGAACAAGTTATAAGCTCAGTATCTCAAATCCTTGGTCTATAAGTTGGGAATCATACTGGCTATGGAGCTAGCTGAGCTTTAGAAACAGGGTATACCTGTGCCTAGCAGAGTGCTGAGCATCCAGAAGGCTCTCCATAAGTGATGACTTTGAGAAAACTCAGCAGGCACAGCTGACTCGTAGGCAGAAGCGCTTGTCATTAGGAAAGCTGAGATGGTGGCCTTGTAACCTGAAATCTCCCCCACAGCTTCCTGGGAACTGCTGGCTGAAGGGACAGCAGTGGTTTAAAAGAGCTCTCAGGCTGTACATCCAGAAGCAGGGTTTTTGGAAAAGAAGAATACACTAATTTAGACATTTGCCCATTACAAGTTTTAGCCCTAGGCTGAAAACAGACCTTCATATTTTCTGTACAATGACCTTTCAGCTCTTTAGGTACTTGTACATTGGTTCTTGATTTCTTAACTTTCTTTTCCCATCATACACTTAGTCATTATGCCTTCCTTCTTTCAATAGGTATTTCTTAAATTTCTTATATACCGGGTGTCCATGTGAGATGCTGGGGATACAGAAACCAGTCCCCATGGTCCCAGCGCCCTAGCTGTGCAAGTGCACCCCCTGCCATTGCAGGCATCACTGTGTACTCAGACCCATTCTTTCCATTCTCTCCTCTCCTGCTCCCTTTCAGCATCTACTCATGTCTCCAGTCATCCTTCTCTTCCCAACTTCCCTCAAAAGAGTATGCACTTTCATTATCTAGCAGTGAAGCATCCTATACAAACTATACCTCTGCCTGTCCTACATCAGCAAGAGACAGAACAGGAAGCATCTGCAATGACAGCACTACCACCTTGCTGTAGGGAAAGTGTGACCCAGCATATTGGGTAAGAGAGTTCACTTTGCTTTATGCTTGTGCTTTACTTCCCATTTTAGGATAAAAGCATAGGAGAGGAGCTGGGGGGTGAGCAGGGACCCAGATGACACAGCAGGGCTTTGTTTTCTTTTTCCAGGTCAGATACTTACAGAGCACCTCTGTGTTTTATTTGGAAGATTACAATTTTTTAGAACAGAAAAACAGTGCCATTTAAAATCCAAACTAAGATATGCTAGACCTAACAGGGATGCTTTTCAAACTGTTTCCTATTATACAGTTTTTATTGTTTTTTTACTAAAACTCTCCAGGAAGTTAGATATTTATGAAGAGACTGTAATCTCATATAATATGTTCACAATCAAGCATGAGATGACTTATTCCTTGAGCCGTGAAATTCCATTGGGTCAGGCCGGGCCAGGTAACTAAAACTGGAATAAACAAATGCTAGTAATTATTCAGTGCCCATGAAAGGAGCCAGTTCTCACAGGGCCTACACCCACCCCCATTATACATGTAAGGCAACAAAGGCTGAGAAAAGTGAACCAGCTCAATCTCCAATTAGATACATGGTAAGTTTGACCTCAGTCTGATGGTTCCAAAGCCCATCCCTACCATGTCATGTTGGTTTGGCTTCATTGAAAGCAGTTTCCTGCAAGCTCACGCCAAAGCCTGAGGGAAGGAGGCCAGAGAGCCTAGAAGCCTTTGAGGCAGTGTGAAGTGTGTTTTCCTAAGTGTTCTAAGCCATAGGACTCCCTATCCCAAAGGTGTGATGGGAGTGCTGTTCATCACTCCCTGGTGTGATGGGAGTGCTGTTCAGGGTCATACAGCAGGTAATGCATGTATGTTTAGTCATGGGCACTGGAAAGTATAGCCTGGGGTGGGCAAATGAGAAATGACCATTCCAGTCATCGCTGTAACAGTTTGGGAGGTGGGAGAGTGAAGGGCTGCTCGCTCAGTGTTCCTGTTCTAAGCACTGAAAGCGCTCTGTGACTCGGGGAGGCTGCCTTGGTGCAGTCGCCAAGGGCTTGCTCCTTTCACTTGGCAGCATGGCAGCCAGAGAGCTTCCCACCAGAGAGCCCATGCTGCCTGAACGGGATTACTGTACTTGGTGTTTCACCAGTGGGCTTCCACATGCAGATCGGGGGCCCTGTACAAAGGCATTTGCCATGTTGACTGAACTGTTTTCCTCGAACCCTCTAGAATTATCTAAAAAAAGGAAAGAAAGAAACTCTGGAAATGAGCTGTCATGTCAATACCATTTGAGCAGATTTGCTCACTAATTTCCATTTTTCTGGAAGAGTAAAAAAGAAAAAAGAAATCATCCATTTTAGCCAACTTTATTTTTAGAAAAGTATTTTATTCAAACATCCCCTTACTTATTACAGACATAAATACATGCATTCAGACAAATGAATCCACGGGAGAACCGTATAAAGTAATTGGCACATCACTTCAGGATGCTTTGTCAGTTACTGGAGGAGTTTGGTGTCTCTAACTTTAATCTTTTCCATTAAAATATCCATTCTGCCTTCACATTGTGAAGCCATAATATTTTAGGCTGTCTCCATGGATCTGTTAGTTTTGCTTGTCAATTTAATTTGTGGCTTTATGACTTGGGGTGGCTTGTTAGGTTGTACATGGAAACATGTGATCTGCAAATGATTTCAACATGCCAGGTTTGAGACCTGGCCTCTCCCCAGAGAGACTGGACATTCACAGTAAAGATGAAACTGGTGGATTTCATTTGCAACAAGCCTTAGTGCTGTGATAATGTGATATATGGAATGACAGATGTTTAGAGCTGTAGAGAAGCTCATTACTTTGGTATTATATACCTTAAATGTTTATAACACTTTTTACTCTTTGCAGCACTTTTTATATCCACTATCTCATTTGATTCTCAGAGCTTCCTTGTGCTGGGTTATTATTTCCCTCTTTATAGCTAATGAAACTGAGACAGAACAAGAGAGGTTCAGTAAGTTGCCTGAGATCACAAGGCAAATTGGATTTGCAAAAGTCCCAGAGATGCCAAAGCCAAATGCATCCCAAAGCTGGCCAGGTCACTGAAGCCCAGTCAGGAGTGTGAGTGGTAGCCTTCACCCAGTGATTGCCGTTTCTCTTCCCTTCTTGGGGGAAGGGGTCTCTGAAGCTATGAAAACAGGGCTAGAGGTGAGAGGTAGAGACCAGGAAGCAGAAGCTGTTTTTGACAGTGTCACATAGATGGCAACGCTTGCTTTCCATCCCTTGCCTTAACTGTGACAATGGCCTTGTCTCTGGCCTACCATCATCATCTGTAAAGTACATGCTCTATGTGGCCCAAAAGGGACTGTCATAAGTGCATATCTGGGTGTATCTCACCTTCACTGCAGCCCACCTGTGACTCCCTGGCTCATCAGAATGAAATCCAAACTCTTCCTCGTGGGCTTCAGCCTGGCACCGGTGTCTTGCCTTGATCTTCCTCTCCTCTCCTGCCACTCTAGCTTCCTTACCATTGCAGAGCCCACTGTGCTCATTCCCAGCCTCCTTTTTCTGAGTTGTCTCGGAATACATTTATGGTGAATGCTGAAGAATTCCTACCCTGTGGAAGCTCTCCTAATGTTTCCTTGAGTACTCTGAGGCCTTCCGCCCTCTGGCATATGCCCACAGTGCTTCGCCCAGCTATTTGCTCTTCTTTCTCTGCTACAGGGTCTCCCCAAGTGCCAGTTCCCCAAGTGAGGAGTCTGTGGTAGATTCCTGTGTTGTCTTCCTTCCCCCTGCTGTCTTGCAGACTTTGAATTTAAGAGAATGGATGATTGTGTGCATGTAGGAGGAAATGGCGTGAGTGAACAAAGCATGCCTGAGAATCTTTAACAACCTGACCAGACGTTCCAAAGTCCCATGGAACCTGTCACATTCCTTCTTCTCTCCAGAAGGGGCCTCAGAGAGATGTTGCCCCTCCGTAACTTGACTTCTTTGGTGAAATGAGAAGCAGAAAGGAAGCTGAGCTGGTGACCTAACTGAGAGGAAGATACGTCAGACCACAAAAGCAGGAGCTGATCCTGTTGACCCTGTGGCCTCTGATGTCTGCCAATAAAGTCTTCCTCGGGGAGGCACACAAAGTAGCATGATAAGCTTTCCAAGTCAAAACTGTGTGTTCACGGCACTAGGCCCCTCCTGCTGACATCCCAGCAGTAGATGGGGTCCAGGAACTGGTCTGAGAAGCTCAGCCAGCTTGGCACGTGGGATCTGTGCCTGCCCTGATCAGTGGGCACCCGCAGCAGCTGGCAAACCTAAGCCAGCGGCTGCACCCACTCAGCAACCATACAGCACCCACTGGGCCCCTCTGCCATCAACCTGGCAGGTAAGGGGGACACGGGCCAGCCAGGACCCCCAGACCGGCCTGGGGCGCATGACAACAGGGGGGCATTAAAGCCCTGCAAGGCAGCCGCCATCGCCCACGGCACTAGGCTGACACCAGTGCACAGCCAAGACTGATCCATCCTTGATCCAGGAATAGCGGGG
>PVHY01005162.1:0-15794 GCA_004024945.1 Uropsilus gracilis | reverse complement strand
AACTGTGGTAAAGACCTATCAGACCTTCATCTATGGCTTCACCGGAAGCTGATGAATCAAAACCCCATGTGGAACTTGCCACCCAAGGAAACATGACTCCATCCCCAAGCCTTGGGAGAGGCGGCCTGCAGAGTCAGGGCATTGGCTCCACAGCAAATTTGCAAACGGACGGAGAGGAGATGACCTGCAAGGTCCATCAGTGGATGCCTGCCCTCATTGAGAAACCTCCTCACTGACAACGGCTGGGGGAAAGGATCCCCAAAGCTAGAGGTCAGAGAAATGAGGTGCAGCGATAGCGGAATGGCAAGGAGATTGTACTGGAGCCAGCAACTAGAAGACACTGATAGACCCTAAATGAACATGAACTGGCTGCCCAATACAAAGCTAAGGACTACAAACCATCAAGCACAATGTGCCATCACCCTGGAACACAGTCCCTCATCCAACAAATGGACACAGCCACAGAAAAAGAGACCAAAGGACCAATGAACCCAACATAAACCAAAAAAGAACAATGAGAGTGGAGACTGAGTGAACACAAGGGGGAGGAAGGTGGAGGAGGGAAGGCATGCCAGTAACCGTTCACCTTATTACTTATGTAAGAATTTAGAAAAAAATTAAAATTAAATAAAAAAAAAAACCTGTGTGTTCAGTAAGAGTCCACTTGACTCTTGGTGAGATATAAGGGTGAAAGGCAAGCACACAAAAGATCTGGAACTGGGGAGATTTCTGAGCCAAGGTCTCACTGTTTCCACATGTCTCTGTCTTCTAGATGATGTCTGTCCTCATGAACACCATCGTCTTTGAAGACTGTCGGAACCAGTGGTCAGTCTCCAGGCCTCTCCTTGGGCTCATCCTTCTCAATGAGAAGGTGAGTGTGATTGCAGGAAGGTCTACAAGGTCATCTCTGAGAGGTGAGAGAATGGACCCCCAGACCCCAGCCAAGTTACAATGGAGGACAGAGGAACAGACCCAGCTGAATTGGAGGCAGGCCTCTGAGCATTCAGGGAAAGGCAATGTTCCCCAGAAGTCACTCACCACAGGCCTCAGATCTCTGGTTGAGCAGAGGCCACCTAGACACTAGCTCTTCTAGAATCAGTGCCCTGGGCACAGGGCTTACCCATTCGCCTCCCCCCTAGAACAGGGACACTCCAAGCAACTGCTCCTTCTGCCCCTTGCCTGGCCTCTTTTATACATCTGGGGTCCACCCCAGATGGAGGCAGCGGCCCCAGGAGCACCACAGAACCAGGTTTCTGGTGCTAAAGCGCTCTAGCCACCCTGCGCCCAAGCATCCCACTTTCGCCCACACCCACCCTGTCTCCCCAGCAGTCGGTAGGAACAGTGCATTACTGCTCCCGAGAATGAATTGTCTATACAATAAGATAGTACTGGGAAAAAGACAGTGAGATTAGAGGCAGCCGCATACATTAAAATTCAAACTGAAATCCCAGCCTTGGAAGGAAACTAATAGAAGAAGAAAATATATCAAAAAGAGAAGAGCTGTCTCATCATTCACCTGTGCTGAAGTATCCAATTTTAGCCACATTCAATAGCACTGTCATTCATCTTCCCTCGGTGTTATTGTGATTTAAATCCAAGCTCTATAAAAGAGAGCAGTTCTTTTAAAATGATTGAGAGGGAATAAGGGCAAATTCAGTGTTTAGAAAAAGCTTATGACATCACAATATTATACTTTACTGATGGAGGCAATATTTCATGGTTTGAGATGAAAAACTAATAATTTTCTATTTGGTGTGAGTCACTGCATCATTATAAAAGGGAAAAATAAGTAGTTTTGTGCATTCCCAATCTTGTTCAGGAAGACATTGTGGTTTAAGTGTAATGCCTCTGATATATAGTATTTAAGTATTAGACTGACTACATATTAATTATGTGTGTTTTTGATGTGAGCTGTTTTAATGTATGATGGAAATTAAATATCATGCTGTTTGTGCTTGGAAGGATGAACACATGACTAGCAAAATGTTGTCTTTGTGCTAAAATTAGACAGTTTCCAATGATTAGGAGCTGTGTTTCGTGTAAGAGCTTGTGTTTTTATAAAAACCCAAAGGCTCAGCAGAGAAATGAGCTGTGGTTCTAGTGACCAGGTGGAACAGATATTTTTGTAGCGCCAGAAATATCACTCTGACCTACACAGGCCCCTCTAGCACCTCCCCTTACCCCCAGCAGAGTAGACCCATGCTAACCCAGGAGGATGAGTATGTGGAACAAAGCCTGGACTTGTTTTAGGAGTGATTTACTAAAGCCATGGAGAATGATGAAGCCTGAGGGAGGACCCTAAGCCTAGCTTTCAGTCAGCCAAAGTGTTTCCCAGTCATCTTTTCATCAACTCTTTACCTAAGGCCAAGAGGGCCCTCCTCTCTTTCTGTGTGACCACTAAGTGAAGACAAGACTATCGCCCACCAAGAAAGCAAAGACTCCAAATTGTTTGGTGACAATAACATGATCATAGCAATAAATTTTTATGAAAAATGGTAATACAGTATATACCTAGGATTATCTTTTTGTTGCTTTGGTTTTCTCCAAATGCTTAGAGTCCAAAGTGGACCTGGGCCCCAGCTCCTCTGAGAGTGCGCACACCCTGAACTAGCTGGCCCATCCCCTCCCACAGTTCACATGCCACAGGCTCAGGCTCGGAGAGAGGCAGAACTCTGATGTTAGTTCTGTCTCCCAACAGTATTTCAGTGAACTGAGGGCAAGTCTCATCAACAGCCAGCCGCCCCCAAAGCAAGAGGTGCTTGACCAGTGCTTCAGGAATCTGATGGAAGGCGTGGAGCAGAACCTCTCCATTAAGAACAGAGACAGGTGAGCAGTGCCCAGTCTATATGGCAGTCTTCCAGGCGTGTGGAAGAGAACTGGATCATGCTGAACCAGGCTCACACAGTGTGTGACTTTTCTGTTCCGCCTTGTAGTTCTAAACTCAGTTTCAGTCTCTCTATCAATAAACTATAACTGGGGGTTCCTTCCTACCAAGCCTCATGCTAGGTTTCATACAGTGTTGCAGAGATGAATGAAGTACAGTCTTGCCAATAAGCAATTTATAACTCAGTGGGAGAGGCATAAAAAATAACTGATTGAAAATGCCAAAAAAAAAAAAAAAAAGGAAAGCTCAGATCTGCTTTGAAGGACAAAGAAAGGTTTCCTGATATTTGGACAAGTGCAGCATTTGAGGTGAGAAAGAGTTCAGTTTAAATTTTCTCCCTGCTCTAAGCTACACAAGGTAGTTAACTTCTCCAATCATCACTTTTTTTCACCATGAAGATGATAATAACTGGTTGTGTCTAAATGATAAAATGCAAAAAGGGGTGGTGCCTAAGATGTATCCCACTTGATAGTAATTCCTTCCTTCCTTCTGACCTTTAACAAGAGTGACAAGTTTTGCAGGTGCCAGTGAGATCCAAGTGAGAGGAACCCAAATATATCAGCTTTGTCTAAATCTGTTAATTTGTTCACAAAATTTTATTAAGCATCTATTATGTGTCAGACATTGGGAAATACCAATGGCAAACTAATTGTTCAAGTTTTTTGCCCTTGCAGAGCTTCTAGTAGAGGAAACAGATCATAAGGAATGATGGAGGCAAGAAACGTGTCAGGAAAAAAAATTGCCCAGAGAATCCTTTTATCAAAGTGGTAACACTGAAATGTCCTGTCATCTGCAATGCATATCTTCCATCAGCCCAGGGTCACAGCCTTGGGGAGTCACCAGCTGGGCTCTGCTAATACATGGCTAAGTAAGATAGGGGCTCTGCAGACATGTCCCTTTAACTGCCTTCCATACCTGGGTCCTCTAGCAGGCAGCACATAGCATCTTCCAGGCTAGCAGGAACAAGCACTTAGTGAATGAGGAAACGCTAGGTGCCTCAGAAAGAGAATTGCTTCACCTGAAGCTTCATGAGCACCACCTCCTGAGCAGTTCTAAGAAACAGTGGCAGACAGCTCTCCTCATTTAAGGAGAGCACAGGATGGGTCGGGCGCAGTGGCGTGCACATGTAATCCTAGCACTGGGAGACAGAGGCCAGGGATCTCTTGAGTCTACAGGTTGAAGACTACCCCAGGCAACAGGGAGACCTAGTCTCTAAAAAGTAGCCGGGCGTGATGGCACATAAAAATCCCAGCTACCTGGGAGGGTGAGGCTAGGGATCACTTGAGTCCACACGTACCCCAGGCAACATAGCGAGACCTAGTCTCAAAAAAAAAAGGAGAGCACAGGCTGGCAAGGACTAGATGTTTCCATGTTGAGCATTTGCAGATATTGTCTCTACTGGCTCAATTAAATTTTACTTCTCATAATCCCATTAGGTAGCTACTCATACGAGGCACCAAGACAAGATGTTAGCACTTCACCCACGATGACACAGTTGAGTAGTGCAGGGCCAGGATTTGAACTCAGGTAGTCTGACCTAGTGCCCCCCCCCCCGATCTTTGAAACAATAAGATAAGTTTTCTCATCTGTAAAATGAAGATACTAATCCCTATCTTGGGAAAGACTCCCGATGATTAAATGAATACATGGGAAAACTCAGTCCAGTGCCTGCACATAAGCTTCAGTTATTTTCTTTATATTCCTTACCACCTATGTGTAATTTGACATTTAAAAACAGTTTTTAATAGTAGAACCACAAAATTCACCCCTCAAAGTGATCAACTCTATTTGATGGTAACCTTTGTTAAAGGGATGATGGGGAGGGGGGGTGCCCTTGATAGAAAGTAATGAATGTGACCTTGTAAGGAAGGAGTTCAGCCAGGATCTGGGACCTCTCCGTGGTCCTGAACTCCACTGTGGCATTAGCATCCAAAGGTTCATGACACTGCCCTCAACCCTTTCTTCCTCTTTACAGGTTCACACAGAACCTATCCGTCTTCAGAAGAGATGTGGCAGAGGCCCTGCGCTGTGATGGCAGCACAGACCTGTGCAGTCTGGACATGATGAGCTGACCCTGCCTCTCTGACCCTGTGCTGAGCAGCCTCTATCAAGAGACTCTTGTGGGTCTGGGTCCCAAGACAGTGATGTTGGCTTACCCTGGGTACTTATTTTTCAAAACAAACAATAACAAATGCCTACCTTTTTATAAGCCTGGCCTAATTGTAAGAATTTATAATAGTGTACTGTGTAAATTTGGTCTTTGCTCTGAAAAAGCAAAAGATGTGTTTTCAACCTTTCTATAAAATACCATTATCTTTGTTCTTATAATGCTCTGAAAAGATGTAGAAACAATGTTTGACCAAAGAACATAATAAACCAGGTTTGCACTTAAGTGTGTATTAGTTAATGCTTCTGCAGCCAAGCTTGTGATTTGTGGGAGATGCAGTCTTAGCGTGGGTCCTGGGTTGAGACAAACACCATTTGAAGCCATTAAATTAGTAGTTTGTTATGAGTCTGAGAGAAGTAGCATTGGGGATGCTGAGCTGTGGGCATTTCAAGCAAGGTCGGGAGCCCTTGGCAGCATCCCACAGGACTGCACACAGCCCGCTCTGCCTCAGCAGCATCTGATAAAGTTGAGAGACAGTAACACAATTAAATGACTTACAAACAACGTTTGCTTTGCACTGGCATAAATCTGAAGTGGTTCAGTCTAGAAGAATTAAGCTGTGCAATTGCTGCCTGCAGAGATCGTTCTTCGGAATGAGTCGGGTAGCCCCAGCACAAAGTTCTGAGTGGTGCCGGCACCCAAGCCTCCTGCCTCCAATTCATTTTTAAGAGAAGCTGAAGGTGTCTAATTAAAATATATATATTTGAAGCCACTCTACTTTATTGGGCTACCCAAAACAGTTATAGCTAAGGAGCTTGAGAGGATGAGGAACAGCTGGTTTCCATCCTTCCACAAAAAAATGCTACTCACTGCAACTACAACTAACCCAAACCCGGGACACAAAGGAGAAGGCTTTACGTCTGTGATGGGTGTAACTAGGCTATTCATTGGAGAGTATCACTGTCACTGGCTTTCATATCTCAGTGCTTTGTCTTCATGGTTCAGGCTTGTAATAAATATTGTGCCCCTTATTTTTGATAAGACGTGAAAAGTTGGTCTTCCTCTAGAAGAATAGATTCAAAGTCTGCTGTTATAATCTTGTCAATCAGGCAAGTGTTTGTTGAAACCTTTCTTGATAGTTGAGTCTTACAACAGGTTTGTTACATAAAAGGAGGCATCAGGTTTACCTCAAAATGTTTGTCTTCCAAGTGTGAACCTAGGAAGTCAGGGCAAAGTGTGTTATAATACAGTAACTTCTGGTATTCAGTGGAAAAGTCAGCCTTGGTCTTACACTGTGTTTCATTAGGACTGGGAATTGTAATTTTCCTTGAGAAGGCAAAACTTTATAAAACATGTTTGGAGAGGTCTCACTTGATAATGTCTGCTCCTCAGGGTCTTACTAGTGCACACTCATCCCACAAACATGCTTCATAGAAAGCCAATCCCTGCCTACCACCGTTTTCTTTAGAAAAGTCTAGGCCCTGGTAGTACCAAAGAGTTTATATTAAAATACTCACAAGAATAGCCGGGCATGGTGGCTCATGCCTGTAAGCTTCAGCCTATGAAGCGGCCGGGGCTTAGGGATCGCAGTTCAAGTCCTGCCTGGGGCCCGTAGTGAGACCTAGTTCCAAAAAAATGGCTGGGCGTGGTGGCGCGCCCCTGTCATCCCAGCTACCTGGGAAGCTGACGCAGTGAATTGCTTGAGTCTGTGGTACCCTGGGCAACGAGAGCCTGTGGTTCCACAGGCAAAAATAGCGAGACCTGGTCTCAAAAAAATAAATAAATAAAAAGTAAAATAAAGTACTCACAAGAAGATAACAAGAAGCACTTGAATTTCTTTGCCATGCTGCCAAAGGTCACCTGAAGGTGTCACCAGCAGGAAGAGGCCCTGTCACTTAGCTACATCTTGAGGGCTGCTCCCCCAGGTCTTGTCATGCCCTTACCACCGTCAGCAGGGTGCTGCTGGGTTTCCAGAACACACACCAGGCTGGGCAGTACTTGCTGTGCCAGGTTCTGAAGGCGTCTCTCTTAGCCCTCATGCAGCCTGGACAATAGACAAAGGCATTGCCACTTTTCAGATGGGGAAACAAAGGCTCACAGGTGGCATGCAGCTGGCACTGTTCACATGGACAGGATTTGAATGCAAATCTGTCCCACCTCAGTGGAATTCCTGGTCTCTTACCATGGAAGACTTTTGAGAATGATGAGTTGAAACTGGTTACTATCTCCATTTTCTGAACTCCACTTTACATAATAAGTGAGCTAAAGTGTAGTGGCTTAGAGCAACATGAATTATTCCAGAGTTCCCAGATGTCAGGAATCCAGAGCGAGACCTCTGCTCCAGGCCAGGTCTGCCATCATCACAAGACTCAGCCCGGAAAGGATCAGCCTCTGTCTCACTGGTTGTCAGTATGAGTCAGTTCCCCATGGGTCAATGGGTAAGAGCCCGCATTCCTTGCCAGGAGGGCCTCTCCACACAGAGCATCTTGCTTCATCCGAGAAAGCCAAAGGGTAGGGTCAGCTTTTGAATAGCAACCTGGAGATCACTGGATCCTGGAAGTCCATCTCAAATAGACAGCGATCACCCAGGGGCAGATTACATGAGGTGGGGTTCACGAGTGGCCAGTTTTAGGGCTGTCTGCCTCCAACTCCCATGTGGCCTTTGTGGCAAAGTTGGGTTTCTCTGGAGAAACTTGGAAAGGATTCCTAATTTCCTGTCTCTGCCCTTTCTGAGGAAGGGAAAGGAGAGGGGTAGCTGGGTATTTGAGTGTCTTACCCTACACATTCATCTCTAAACCCAGGGTCACTTGTGTCCCACCCCACCCCAGAGCCTGCCTTGGTAAGGGCAGAGCAGACTCCTGGGATAACCTGGAGGCCCTGTGGACATACTCTGGAGGGACAGCCTATGCTGTAGATATAAGAAACATTCAAGGGCACACCCAAACCTGCGGAGACCACATCAAAGGAACTTGTGGACTCATTACATGTTCTAATCAAATTGCAGAGTAACCGACATTCCACAAAAGGAAAGAAGGTGTGGGCAGTTCCAGGGTGCCACAGGTGTGGCCCCAAGTCAGGTCAGGCAGTGTGGGCACAGTAGGCATGACTCTCCCTCCCGATGGGATACTCGTGTGCTAACCCATCTCCTCCAGCCAGTGAACATGGATCAACTGCTTCAGCTGAAAGTCAAGAAAACAGTTGGAAAGCATTTTGACTTTCAGTTTCTGTCTTCTACACTGACCTCTGAGAACCCTGCAGCCTGCCTATGTTTTGCTGTGCTTGCCAACCAGGCTTTCCTAGGTTGGGGCATGGTAGTAGAGGGAACACAAGATCTTTGTGCCATGGGCGGAAGCCTGAACTCAGAGGAGCCTGCCTGACCCTGATATCCCTTCCACCAGCCCTGCAAACCTAGAAGTGCATTTGGGTTGTGGTCCTGGAGGCCCCATGCAAGGGTGCCTGACTTGTAGCCATAGCTGAAATCCATGCCTTAATTAGTTAACTATCAACAGAGAGCTGAGCAGGAGAACAAATAACAGACCAGGTTTGGAGAGAAATGGAGAAATCGGAAAAGTGACAGATCTGGCACTCGAGGGAACTTACCTCTATGGAGATTAGTCCAGCAGGGTGGGGAGAGTAGCATCTGAAAGGACACACCTCCTGTGGTGCGGAGGGAAGTGCTGAGAGGAGAGCAAGGTAGTGCACGAAGGCAAAAGTGGGTTTCAAGTGGGTTTCCAGATGACCCCTAAGTAATTTGAAACAGTGTCTTGGAGTGAGCACCTGCTAAGCATCGTAAACTGCTACAACATTCAAAGATTCCCAATAAAAATGCTGTGTATTAGTATCCCCACTTTAGAGATGAGAAAACTGAGACTGAAAGACCTGAGTCTACAGAGCTAAAATATGGATGAGCCAGGATTCAAAGTCAGGTCAGCCTGATGCCAAAACTCATCCCATAAATGAAGCACTTTACATTAGAGTGTGAGTGACAGAAGGGCAGAGAAGGTGAGAATGAGACCCTTCAGGATCCCCAGAAGGACCAGTTACACCCTAAGAAAGGCCAGTCCAATATCTGGGCCTTTTGCTTGTTGTGTCTGTGGGTTCTGCCACCGATTCATCCTCCTCCCTGAACTTTATAAAATCATTCTTGAGACTTTTTAATGTTTTATTGAGGTGCAAGTTTACGATGACAGCAAACCTTTCAAACTACAGCGAGAGTAACCTGCCTCCTTGGCATATTAAAAAATAATGTTAGTGTCGGTTTTTACGTCCCATAGTTTGGATTGCTGATAAGAGCGCTTCCTTGACAAGATTCTTTTTGAGGTTTACAGAAAGCGTAATAAAATATGTAAGTTACATTTCCACAAACAAAAGCTATAACATAAGTTATTTATAAGCGTGAGATACAAACAGTATCACGATAAATAAACCATAAAGGGTACCTGCAACATCCATCTTAATGTAATTTGCCCAACAAAAGTGTTGAAACGAAGTCAAATTTAGTAGAGAAATCAGTCAGGAAGAAAGGAAAGTTGTAGAACACAAAATGGGGAAAATGGCTGATGGGCAAAGGAAAGAAGGTGTGGGATGGGGTCGCCAGGACCCTGAGGAGGCCACCACCTATGCTTGTCCCCACGCAGGCGCACTGTCCAATCCCTGCCCCCTGCACACAACCCCATCTGCACACTGCCACCCCTCTGCATTTTCCACCAGCAGCCCCCTCACCCCAAGAGTAAAGGAATCTCCACTTCTCTTCCTATCTTGCACCCCCTACCCCAGGGAAAGCTTTCTCAGGCAGTTGCCAGAATTGGGAGAGCTGGGTCTGACACAAGACAAGGATCCTGAAAATCATTCATTCACTTATTCATTCACCTGCCATAGATACAGCAATGAATGAGACAAAAAACCTCCACCTGCAGAACTGGTAAGCAGGAGACATTTCTGATGGGTTCTGACAGCCACCGGGCCAATCTTAAAAGGGTGGGAAATGACAGAGGTAGGCAGCAATGACCTGGGTCCTACCGTACCACTGTGAAAGGAGCTGGAGTGAGAAAGCTGCCCTGAGCACATGCATATTCCTGGATGAGCTTCTGCCCCTTTTCCTGTGCCCTCGGCTGACCTTGCTGTGTGTTGTTCAGTTTAATGGATGATCGTCCTCCTGGGAGGCAGGCTCTGGGCCCAGCCCCAGGACATGGAATCAAGTGCTGACAACAGTATTCTGCCCTGGAGGAACTCAGGCCAGTGGGGGAGACAGAAGTGGCCCCATCATGGCTAGAATTCCTCCCCCCAGCCCCCAGGGGTCTGGGTTCCTACACCCACACCCTCCTCTGGTTTCCCCTCCCCACAGCAACACTGTGATCTAGAATCCTTTTTACCCTGCCCCAGAGTAGAAATGGGGATAAGGAGGAAAGGGAAAGGTTCATAATCTAGAGTCCTAAATCCAATCCCAGTCAGACCTTCCCAGCTGTATGCCCCTGTGACAGGGGCTTTGCTCCCCCGAGTCACGTCATGACTATATAGGGGTTGGAGAGTACACTTGTCATGCTAGCACAGGTTGGTTTTTCTTTCCTTTTGGGCCAAGGCTGGACACTTCCTAGCTTCCTGGGGAAGATCTTGTCCTGGGGAGATGAAGAGCTCAAGAGACTTTACTCCCAATGTCAGAAGAGGAAACTGAGGCCCAAAGTCCAAACATGGTGCAGAAAATTTGATAAGCACTCAGTAAATTTGGGGTGAATAAATATGGGCAAGTGTCTTTATAACCTTCCAACCTAAAACCAGACAAGGCCCCTGGAGATTCTTAACTAAGATGTGGGAATCAAGACTGGAAGGGGTGCAGCTGCGTAGCCAGTGACAGGGCGTTTCTGGCAAATTATGTCTTTGTGTCTTTCTCCAGGAAAGTTCCCCATAGTATTGCCACCAGCCTTTCAGAGAATGTTGCTGACTGACCCAGATAAGATTCAACCTCTACCCCATTTTACAGACAGGGAAATCAAACCCCATTCACATAGGAAGTGAGGGCAGAGTAAGCCTGAACACGTGGGCCTCCTGCAAACAGAGGGCTGGAATTTTCAACATCCTGCCTCTCACCATGGAAGCCCTGTCTGATATGCCTCAAGCCTCCATCATCTCTTCTTCTAGTCCTTTCTTCTAGTTTCTCCAGGGGGGGAGAATAGAATACACTGCATCCTGGAAGACTTCCTGAACTGAGGAGTCCAGATTCCCTGATTTCCAATTCTTAGAATTCTCATTTTCTATTCTGTGAGGGTTTCCTAGTCTGCCATTGTTCAGTTGGTGGTCGATAAAAGGAACATCAAAAAATTATAGTCTCAAGCACACTCAATGCACATCAAAATATATTAAGCCAAAGTAGTGCTCAGAGAAATTGTGGGGTCTTAAATGTGTTTAATTTAAAAAAAAAACTGACAAGAAAAATGAATGTTTTCACCTCAATAAAAGTGAATTAATAAAAAGAAAACAAAAATCCCCATAAGAGACGACATTTTAAAAAAAGAGGGTCGTGAAATACAAGTCTTGTCTTAAAACCAATCCATTTGATAAAACTTCACCAAATATGATCAAGAGAAAGGACTGGTGAGTAGCTGAGAAGGGAGTGCAGGGGATGCCAGAGCTGATTCACATGAGTTTCACATAATGAGAGTACCTTTTTCTCACAATATTGTAACAACACACATGAAAGCTTGGAGACAGGCACTGGCTTCCAAATTTGAGGCCACATCAGAAGCACCTGAAGGGCTGGTTAGACACATCTTGCTGAGTCCCTCTCAGATTTTCTGTTTCTATGGGTCTGAGTTAGGGTCCAAGAACTGTGTTTCCAGCAAATTACCAGGTGATGCCATTCTGCTAGTCCAGGAACATATTTGAGAACCACTGACCCAGGGCTACTATCTGACCCACTTACTCTTCTTCCTGAGTTGCCTAAAAGCTCTGTTCCTTCTGGATTGAGAGAGAAAGGGAAGCTGTGATTAGGGGCCCGAAGTGTCTACTGCTCGTTAAGGAAGAGACTGGATCTCAGGCAGCTGGTGCCATGCTGTGAGGCGGAGCCCTTACCCATGGCAGGCACTGTGCCCAATGCCTTCATCCAGATGAGCTCGTTGTCACTGTCACTTTACCAGATGAGGAAACCGAGGCACAAAGAGGCTGAATAATTTCTTGAACTCAAGCTGGTAAAGAGAGGCGGGAAGCCAATTCTAAAGCACTGGGCCAGGCACCATGCCCAGAAGCCATGTGGGCTACACTACCCACATCTTCTAACTTGCACGAGGTATGGAACAGAACTGGATATAGGACAGGCCTAGAGTTCTGGGTTGTGGAGGGAAGGGAAGAGAAGTGGACTTGGTGGAGCACCTGCAGCTGAGCAGGGGGTTGTGAGTCACTGAAATGCTCTGTGCCCCAGTTCCCTCCTGAGGTAAAAATTGGGGTCAAAGATGGCCCTTTCCTCACTAGACTGCTGTGAGGGATGAAATAAGTATCCCCACCTCCCCACACATGCACACATACATGCATGCACTTGCACTCTAAGTTTTCAACTTTCAGTTAGGCTGCTATGTTCCTTAAAATTATTATTATATAACCACCAGTTTCTCACAGACCTTGTCTCATTTACTTCTCATGGCCACTCTGGGGCTGGCTATTACCCTTTCTGTTTTACAAAGAAGGAAAATGAGGTTCCAGAAAGGGCAATGAGGAGCCCAACAGGCCCCAGATAACCAGTGGCAGAGCCTGAATTAGAAGCTGGAAGCCCCCAGAGTCAACAATGGCTCTATCTGAAGGTCTTCCTCCTTTGAAAAGAGGAAGGAGGGCTTGCCCTGGGCCCCAGGCTCCCCGTTCTCATTGCCTCTCACAACCAAGTGATCGCATTCTTTCCACTCAACACTGGGTGGGACTTGCCAAGGACAGTCAGTGGCTGTAACCAAACTCAGAAACCCAGGTTTTAAGTAGCAAATCTTAAAGTCTCTCCAATGGAGTGAGAGGCAGATTATTCAATGGATCCCCACCCTGTAGACTAATTCACTTTTTTGGTGGAAGATTCCAAGCTGTCACAAATAAGACAAAACTGCAAACAAACAAGAATCTTAAAGATAATGCATCAACCATCTTGCTGGGGGTAGACCGACAGCCACACCTGGTGCCAGCTGGGTGCCGGGCCAGGACTCCCGCAGTAGACTACTCCGGCTCCCCGACAATCCCGCCAGTGCAAGCATTGCCCGTTATACAAATAAGAAAAACAAAGCCTGAAGACATAGAGTCACCTGCACAAGGTCACTTCGAAAGAAAGTGACCGCGTCAATGCTAATACCCTCTGGCCATGCGCACATCCCACCTCTCACCAGGTCCACAAAATAAGAAGTGCAAGGAAGAGGCCTGGTCAGGGGTGCAGTAGTTTGCAACTAGCGAGTTTAGAATTAGCAGGCATCAAACCATTCTATATGTTCCCCAACTGAGGTTGATACGAGGTTGAGCACCGGGTACTCGATCATATGCACTGCACTGCTAGGCCCGCCTGGACAGACGCCGAGGGGGTGAGCCGTTCCCAGCACCCAAGCTGGACTAGAGTAGAAGGGGCTCCCAACTCCGGTTACCCAACGAAATGCGGGATTTGCTCTAAATTATAACCGCCTCCGCCCTTGCTCCTCGAGATCCCTATGTCCCCACACCTGCCATGCCATGGGTCGGCCCCCAAGCGCTATCACAAACGCATCTATTCTGCAACGATTTTGAAGGGGCGAATCCCCGCACCCAACCGAGAGACCCCGAGTCCCTAGTCCAGCCGACCCGGCACGCGTAGGCACCTGCGAGTCACGCCTCAGCCAGCCTGGAGCAAGTCAGGGAGTGTCTCCAAAGTGGCCATGACACAGCGACCGAAGCCCGGGTAGGGGCGAATTCTCCCCACGCGGGTCTGAGTCCTCGCGAGCTCAGAGTGCGCTACGGTGCTCCCCTCACCCCGCGCGCAGGGAGCGTGGAGCTTGCGCCCCAAGGTGCGCCCCTTTCGTTGCTCCCGCGGCGACAGTGTCCAAGACTCCTCCACGGATTCCTCAGGATCGTTCGGGGTTGCAACTCCATTGTAATTGAAAGGATTCATATGGTTTGGTTTTGCTCAGATGAAAAAATTTGAAAGAAATTAAAAAACAAAACAAAACAAAAATCCACCCTCAGCAAAGGGCAATTTCGCAAGCCGTGCGCCCCGCTGGCCCCGCGCGGCGCGGGAGAAGCGGCCCGGGCCGGGGAGGAGCGGGGAGCGTCTGCTAATTGCAGCTTCGTTAGATTTCGGGTTTGGGAGGCTGTGGTTCGGGCGCTAATATCCGCCGCCCATTATCCCGGCTAATAAATTTGACCTATTGTTCGTTTGTTAAAATGATGTCACCTTGGAACAGTCCCTAAGCTCCTATTTCCATGAATTAGGCCTTTATTGAAAGCCGGGAGCCAATGGGAGGAGAGAGGCTTGTTGATCGCAGCCAATGGCTGCGGCGGGAGAGGAATTAGCAGCGGAAACTCCAGGTTCGGTTCAAGAAAGATGACACAGAGCCTGTCGGGCCCGCGCACTCTTGGCAAAGTTTCAGTGCGACGAGAGGCGCCGGGCGCTCCATGGCCGCGCCGTAACGGGGACCCTGCCGCCTCCCCGCCCAGCCCAGCCCAGCCCTTCCGCCCGCCCAGGATGGAGGCGCCCGCCAGCGCGCAGACCCCGCACCCGCACGAGCCCATCAGCTTCGGCATCGACCAGATCCTCAACAGCCCGGACCAGGACAGCGCACCAGCCCCGCGGGGCCCCGACGGCGCCAGCTACCTGGGAGGGCCCCCGGGGGGCCGTCCGGGCGCCACATACCCATCCCTGCCCGCCTCCTTTGCCGGCCTCGGCGCGCCCTTCGAGGACGCGGGATCTTACAGTGTCAACCTGAGCCTGGCTCCCGCCGGCGTGATCCGGGTGCCAGCGCACAGGCCGCTGCCCGGGGCCGTGCCGCCGCCTCTGCCTAGCGCGCTGCCCGCCATGCCCTCCGTGCCCACGGTTTCCAGCCTAGGTGGCCTCAATTTCCCCTGGATGGAAAGCAGCCGCCGCTTCGTGAAAGACCGCTTCACAGGTGAGCTGGGAGGGCGAACTGGCGCTGGGCCTCACCCCTCTGCGGGTCAGAGGCGCCGCGCCCTAAGTGTTCCACTCTCGGAAACGATTTCCGAGATCCAAGCCTGGCAGAGGCCTTAGCGCCCAGGGGTCCGGGAAACCGTGTGTGGGGGTGGGGGTGGGGATACGGATGGGGGTGGAGACAATCAGAGTTTGGGGGACATACACCTGTGCCCAGGGAAAAGGGAGGACACCTCCCAACCCGCTTTGGTGCTGCTGGGGTTGAGCAGGACCAATGAAACAGCAGAGCAGAGCACTGAGCCCAAATGGGCGCCACAGGGTCCGCCTGGGGCCTGAACCACAGTGGAGCGGGGTTAGGCTTCAGGGAGCCTACTGTGTCTCCGCAGCGGCGGCCGCGCTCACGCCCTTCACCGTGACCCGGCGCATCGGCCACCCCTACCAGAACCGGACACCGCCCAAGCGTAAGAAGCCGCGCACATCCTTTTCTCGGGTGCAGATATGCGAGCTGGAAAAGCGCTTCCACCGCCAGAAGTACCTGGCTTCGGCCGAGAGGGCGGCGCTCGCTAAGTCCCTCAAAATGACGGACGCGCAGGTCAAGACCTGGTTCCAAAATCGGAGGACCAAATGGCGGTGAGAGAGGCCCGGCCCTGTCACCTAGCACCTGCCCTTCACTCGCTCCCCACCGCAGCATCGCACTACTCCCTCCTCCCCCC
>PVHY01005161.1:69989-85958 GCA_004024945.1 Uropsilus gracilis | reverse complement strand
GAAAACTAAAGAAAGGTTCAGATAAAGTTGAAGAACTAATCCCAGAAAACCGACTATAGCACTACAGAACTCAGGCTACATGCACAACAGATGATAGATAGGTGCTTTGGTGATGGGTATTGTTGGTAACAAGTGAGTAGGTAAATCCTTTATTTCTAAAACACAAACAATGATGTAATGCTAATGTTACCGAAAAATTAAAAAGCTTTTCTTAGTAAAATGTACATGCAAGTCAACACTAATAAGCTGACAATGCAAAGAAAATATGGTTGGTTTGGATCTGTAATACAGACTAATCTAATGTTGAGTTTCTTTTCTCTATTATAGTAGAGCAAAGGTCTGTGACTTCTGCCCATCACAATGTGAAACCACTGTTTCTGGAGGACTGATTCAGAGTTGTGAAGGTCCCTGTGGTGTTTCAGGTTGTCTGGAAGGGCACGATGGTTTTCTCAGCAATAGTTCAAAGCTACGTGCCTTTTTAAGAAGTCTCATTCTCCCCTGAGCAAACAATGGGGTGTCCTCAAGCCTGACTGATGAGTAGGATCACAACAGACCAAGTTCAGGAGTTAGAGAATTCAGCTATCATCTATTTAGTCACAGTATAGAGATTTGCAAAAACTGTGAACAGAGTCACATTTCAAAATAATTATTTTTCTTACTGTTTGGCTTAATTTTGAAATCTCCCCCAAGGAATTGTTATGAACAGCAACCGAAATTGACTAAAGTTATATTAGCATGTGGTTGGTTTATTTTTATTTTAAACAAACAGAAAAATTTAAGCCTGGAATGGTGGCATGTGTCTGTAAGCATCAGTCTATGGAACGCAGCTGGGGCCAGGGATCGTGGTTCGAGTCTTGCTGGGGGCACGTAGTGAGACCTAGTCCCAAAAAATAGCTGGGCGTGGTGGCGTGCACCTGTAATCCCAGCTACCTGGGAAGCTGAGGTTGGGGATAGCTTGAGTCTGTGGTACCCCGGGCAACATGAACCTGAGGTTCCACGGGCAAAAAAGCGAGACCTAGTCTCAAAAAAAAAAGAGAAAAGAAAAATTTTAAGTTTATTTCAGTTTATAATAAATACTGACAGATGTACATAAAAGTATTTTTGAATAAATTTACAGTCCTAATTTTAAAAAATATGAGAGTTCTAAGAATAGGTACACTGGAAACCACTGATGTAAATTATTTACAATTTCATTTTCATTATAAATGGACTTGGGTGCCATTAAATACTTTTAGGTCCTTATCCAGAACAAGTACTAAATCTGTCTGAATAACGTGGGGTGCAAAGTCTTGCACATAATTGAAATTATAATTCTGGCTATCACAATGGTCAAAAAATACATTTTTGTACAAATAGGTAAGTTTAATATAGCTTCAAATCTAATTATGCTGGTAAATCTAATTCAAAAGTTTAAAAAATAGTCTTAAGACTTAATTTTAATTATTTTTTAAGTAACACAGTTAAAAAGACTATTTGGGGAAAAAGATTCACTAGGTTTTTAGATTTGACCACAAAAATGTATTATGAATCAGTCAGTCAGTAAAAGCTGAATTGTCTAAATGAAAAAATTACACTCTAATCAGTTATACCTTTCTGAAAATTTACTTTTCATACTCTTGCTTGAGCGTACACTCATAACAGTTATGAATTTTTTTAAGTCAAAATTACCACCATTATGAAACAAAGAAAAACTTCATTGTACAAATGCAGTACCAATTTGTATTAAATGCATTTCAAATATACAGCACAGTTGCATATAACATGAATCGATAGAAAAGGAACACCACATCACCCAATCCAAGAAGCAGGCCATTGACGATCATACTAACTACAGATGAGCTTGCCCAGCTTTCACTGTTTTAGTTTTCCTGTTACTAAAAATTATTTTACTCCCTTTAAGCTCATTCACCACTCATATGTTAATGTTACTAGGATAGTTTGTAAAACTCTTAAGTATATTCTATATTATATATCCAGTCACTGTCATAGTTTAATCTTCTTGTCTAACTATTAATCATGCATTTCATTTGTTCTGTTCCTGAAGTGAAGTTTGTTATACCTCTAGTAACTCTGATGAAACATCAAATTTGTATTCTTTGCCATTTTCTTCCTCTGGTTCCATGCGTTTGTAAAACAGCATATATGCACTGTGTGTCTTGAAATGCAAAAAAAAAAAAAAAAAAAAAAGTATATTTTTATTTTGACAATGTATAACTATAAAAGTAGACTATATGGAATAAAGAAAAAGTAAATTAATAAAAAATGGTTACCTTTTCAAAGGAAAAATCCATGAACTTGTCTGTTACAGAATCATAGGTCTTGGTCTGTTTAAAAAAATTTCCCTTCTTTAAAAAAGGAAACTACATGTGTATGAAAATGAACTCACAAATAGCTGTTCTATAATAACTTTGTAAAGTGTTTTCAAATATTGCTACGTTCAATAAAAATTCCTGACAAAGGTGAGTAACTTAAAAACAAAGATTTAATACATCTTATAAGGTAATGTCATAAAAACATTAGAAAATGAACTTGCAATTCGGAAAAACAACTTTTTGTAACAAGAGTTCACCTGTTTCTGTTTTTTTTTTCTTTCTCTCAAATAGACTAGGTTGCCCTGGGCTGCCTCAAACCTGGGGACTCGAGTAAGTAATTCCTACCCCCCAGTTGCTTGGGCTTCCTGTTTTTTTTCCTTTGTTTTTTGTTTTATTATTTTTTAATTATCTTACAAATAATACCTAAAGACATATGGGTTCAGTTCAAAGATAAAGCATTACTTCCTTCTACCCATTCCCAAAATGTTAGCAATTTGCTTTCTTTACCTGTACTATTTAAGATAGTACAGGAAGAGTTCCAAAAAGCAACAAATAAAGACCTTCACTAAAGTTCAGAATGTGAAGTTATTTCATAATAAATGGTGCTATTAAGCCAAAAAATAACTTTATTTTGGCTTATCCATGACATGCAAATGATTAGTGAGGATTTGACTTGTGAGGATTGATGATGCATTTTAAAAATGTTTTCAGAAAATCAGCACTAAAATCAACTACCTATGGAGAAGTGAAAGCAATATAATACTACTTCAAACTTTTTAAATTTACTATAACTAATTAAATAAAAGATAAAATGTTCTTTTTGTATCCTGTCTCTGCTGTCATTAAAAAGAGCACTATTGGTTAATTCCTTACCATTCTGCTTAAAGTCAACTTCCCTGTCAAATATTTTTTCACATTCAATAGTCAATAAAGAATACTATCTTTGTTCTAATTTCAAACATTCAAGAAAAGCAATCATGTGTCATGGTAATATAATTCAATTCCCTTACTATCATTTAAGTTTTCATTTTTCAACTTTGCTTCTTAAGCAGTTGCTCCTAATTAGCTGATAGCAAAAATAGTAAATTTTTATTTAAGTATTTCCCAATGTCTGCTATAGACTCCAAATATTTTAAACTTCTGATAAATAAATTAACATGTTTTAGACTTACTCGTAAGGGTTAAAAATTAAGTGACTACTACTGGATTTTATGACTACAAAGCCCTTGCAGAATCACAAACCATTTATAATTTCTGAACAAAACTTACTGTCATTTCTCCACCAAAACATTCAGAGGCAAGCTGAGCAGAATCAAAAGGTTTTACCTCAGCATCATTGAAAAGATACCTAAAAGACAGCATATGGTGCTGATCAAGTACCTGATATACTTGTACTGAATTTCTGCAGTTTAAAAAAAAAAATATATATATATGTATTTTTATTTTACAACAATGTATAAGATTTAGAAGTATAAGATCACCCTTCAGGTATACATTACCACACCATAATCAATACACCAAGGCACTGAATGTCCACCACAGTCCGTACTTAATTCCTATTTTGCTATCCCTTAGCTCCATAACTATTATTGTACACAGTCAGATTTCTAGGGTTTATTATTGGTTATGTGTATTTAAAAAATATTTAGGTAATGTGCTGATATAATTTAAATATTGTCTGAACTTATTAATATGAAGTAAATTCTAAGTTTCTGCTCTAGAAACTTTAAATGTACTAGAAACTGGGAATACACATTTGGAACATTCACAACAACCCCAAAATCTGATGATCTTTTTATAGCTTAGGAGTTCTTAAAAACCGGAACAAAATGTTTGTGTAATGGGGAGGGAGGGTGAGGACAGGAACTAAGTAGGGAGGAAAATCAATGGTCTATGGTAAAGGACTATGGGCACTTTGGTGTGGGCATGGTGACATGCATTTGAAGAAGTGCTAACCTATTCCACTAAATCATATATACTGTGTTATAAACTAACACTAATGCAAAAGAAAAAAATACTACTGAAAGGGAGAAAAATGTTATGATCTTAAAAAGTTTGTATGGATCTGACATATAAAGCCATTGGAACAGGAAAAATTAATGAAAGTGGAAGACCTTTAAAAAACGAAAGTGTATTTCATAATGAACAAAATTTAAAATACAATTATGAAAATTTATTTTAAAAAATACATGGACATAATGGCTTATAGAGTAGGCAATCGTTGAAAAAAACTATCTTGAAACTGCAGATTTACCAATGTACATTTTTTAAAAGTCATAAACCCAATGTTTAAAACTAGTTCCTAAGCACAAATACAGTCTCTATGCATGAGACTCTACCTAACTCATGAAGACCGAAAAACAGCTACTGAAAATGGATTTAATAACCTCCAAGCATTAAGTTGATAAAAAGATGATACAAAGACCACGTGCGTCAAAGGGGAAAGGAAAGGTGTAGAGAGCATACAGGTATCTTCTAACTGCCACATACAATGACTTTGTGGCCACCCACAGAAGGCATTCAGTAAAGAACTCTTAAATGAGAACACACGTTAAGATATATAATCACTTACGCATCTAAAGTTGTTTCCAAAACTGAGTGTGTTCATTTATTTCACCAAATTCTGAACAATACAGACATCTATAACTGATTAACGTTTTTTTGAAATTCACTTTCACTGAAAAAATGTCTGCCCCATTTCTTAACTTTAAAGAAAGTTCTTAGAAAACTAGAAGAAAACATACCTAAACAGAAAGCTTATACTTTAAAAACATTTAAAATAAATTTAATTTAAAGAATGAAATATTTAGAACTCACCATTTATTATTTTTATAAGCATGTGGATTGACTATATCTCTGATGAAGCTGTAATAGTGCCCACCATCTGCTGTTCCTGTGTGAACAGTCACTCCTATCAAGTCATATTCATAGCTCTCTGTGTCTTTTGATTGATCACTGACTTCCTTAAAACCTGAAATAATTTACATAAAATAATGGCAACAAATTTGAAAACTGCACAGTAAACCTTAGAGTCACTTTATATAATACGTATAAAGATATAAGCACAGATGCTTTACTGAAATGGGTACAAAAATTATTTGCTACTCATTCACCCCATACAACCTATGCTTTTAAAGATAGCATAGGTTTGTTAACTATATAAATCACTGGGAAACATGTATTTTAGCATATAACTATAGAGAACCTCAATATAATAAACAAATATGTTCCTTCTATTTAATTGGCTATTCCTTTTAAACAGCTCAAAATGTCTCATTCATGTTTATTAGGAGCAGGCAAACAGAAGATCTGAAGAGGCATTTATATACTTAGGCCTTTTAGTTTTTTGTTAAGGGAAACAGAACACTGTACTGGTGGCATGCTTCCAAGTGAGTATTAACAAAAAACAAAACAAAACATTCCATATTAGGAGCTTTATGTAGAAAGAAGTAAAAGATAACTTCTCTTCCTTAAAGATATAAATTTGAAAGATAGGAACAGGTACTAATGGAAAAACTGATCTAAGGAAACAAAATTTTTTCTAAAAAGACTGCTCTACAAACAAGATAGAAGATAAATGATTTATGATCTATATTCCCAGCACCATACGAAAATCAGAAATAATCAAAAGCAGGGAAGAAAGAACCTATCTAGTTAACCCAGATAAACGGTCTAAACTGGAAGGTAAACTGACAATTAGGTAGAGAGAAGTAAATGTCCTATTGTCAAAGCAATGGCTGAGGAGTTAGATGTGCTAGAATCTGACTGAATGCAATATTTATAGCATATCAAACTCCTCTATGTTGACATAAAACCCTACTACCTCCACACATGGAATTATGAAAAATACAGTGAAGCACAATTAATAATTAATCTTCTATGCTTTTACAAATGGTTTGGAAAGGGTTCTAAGAAATAGAAAACTTACTCTCCCTCTCTCTCCAGCCTACTTCTTAATTATATCTATTATTTTCAAACTTATTGGTTCATTTTCTGGCAAATTCTAAACATTCAAAATTCTAACTTTAAAAATCCCTTCCATTTCTGTATTCCTTCACAACTATAGTTTACTACTCTCTTTAAAGTCTGCCACTCTCTTGAAATAGTGGCCTATACTCATTGTTTATTGCCTCTTCTCCCAGTTAGTAAAACTAGTTATTGGATGCTCATTAAATGACACATAAAGAATATAAAGATTAAAACCTGTTTCTCTTTTCTTTTCTTAAATCTTACAATACAGTAGCTTCTTCAAACCTAAAACCTTAAAATCTACAGAGCTTTTTACACAAATATTGCCAGCACCTTTATTATGTGAAACAAAACTTCTCAATCTAAAGAAGAATGTGAGAGGCATGGACTAGACAGTTTGTTTTCTTTTCTCATTAATTTCCATGCATTTCCTCCCTGTGGTCTTTGAGGTACAGAAATTAAAAACTAGCAATTTTACGAAGGTATTAGCAATTAGAAAGTATATATGAAACAAGTACTCTCTTCAGTTCAGTGTTACCTATCCTCCTATTAAAATACCCAAATGAAATTGCTCTGACAAAGATAGCCAAAGACCTTTTACATATTAGTTTTTCACTTGTGCTTTCACTAAAAAAACTGTTATAGTTGGCCATTTAACACTTCTGATCACATTACTTCTTTAACTGAGATTTAGAAATCCTGACCCCATTATTCACCCAGCTGATAAGGCAAAAACCTGACTCACTCTTGACTTTTCTCCTACCTCTAGCAGCACAGTAAAATGTATTATTCCATCAGGGCATAGCCCTTGTTCTTTGCTGTCATTAAAATCCCATTATTGCAATAATAGCAAGTTACTTGGTAGAACAATGTTCAGTTCTGAATTTATTAATTCAACTGAAGCAAGTAGTATTAACTTTATTCCCATATATTTTTTCCAGCCTTAATATTAAGTAGCTTCCTT
The DNA here is from genome assembly GCA_004024945.1 of Uropsilus gracilis. NCBI lineage: Eukaryota > Metazoa > Chordata > Mammalia > Eulipotyphla > Talpidae > Uropsilus > Uropsilus gracilis. The sequence goes on along the minus strand of PVHY01005161.1, from coordinate 78,713 downwards.
ATATAAGCTACCAGTTACCAGAGTAACTTGTCCACATTCCATAAATCACTCATCTGTTTCCACTGTTACAGTCAGAAGAACCTTTTCCAAATCCAACCTGTTTTTAGTGTAGTTATCACTTTATGAATACTGTTTTTACAGACATAATAAATGTAACAAAGAGAAAGATAGAAATTCACCTTCTTTCCTATCACTCTTTCCCATAAGAAAATCTTCTGTATAGGGTGTCATATCCAAACGTAATGGAAAGGAGAAGTGTGTGTTGACTTTCTCTTTCATCATTGTGACCATATTAAATGTATACCTCATAGTATTGAAACTCAAAATGCGAGGTAATTTCTTAAAACAGGCTCTGAAAGACACACAAAAAGAAACTTTCGTTAAAACATTGTCTTTCAAAACTGGTTTCATTTATTTTTACACTATACTTTAGTTCAATACTGATGTCATAGGTAAATAAGAATGTTCTAAATTACTTACTAAATCTATGTTTATATCCCCCATATATGACTTCTTCCCACTCCAACTTTCCTATGCCTATATAAAACAAACAAACCCCCAAAACTGCACATTGTGGAAACACCATAATGAAGCAACAGAGAAGTAGAAAATAATAAGGAATCACATCATACTTCAAAGGCAAGGAGATCTCTGGTTCAGAGTTTTCCAATAACAGAAACTATAAACTGGAATCAGTTTGCCTGGTTCATGAATCTACAAACAAGCTTCCTGAACCTTTCAGCTTAATTTCTAATTTGTGTTTTGTTTTTTTTTGAGACTAGATCTTGCTATTTTTGCCCATGGAACCGCAGGCTCTCGATGCCTGGGGTACCACAGACTCAAGCCATCCCCAGCCTCAGCTTCCCAGGGAGCTGGGATGACAGGTGCGCGCCACCACGCCCAGCTATTTTTTTGGAACTAGGTCTCGCTACGGACCCCAGGTGGGAATCGAACCGCGATCCCTAGCCCCAGCCGCTTCATAGGCTGAAGCTTACAAGTACGAGCCACCGTGCCCAGCCTTAATTTCTAATTTGTAAAATGAAAATCAAAGTACTTACTCCCTACTACATATAGAAAGCTGCTTGGCAAATGGCCATCAAAAAGTGATGCCCTACAGAAAGGTAAGAGGGTGAGGGGTCAAAATGGGAGGGAAGAAAAGTATAATGGATGTGGTAATAGATCATGGGTACTATAGCAGTGGTAGATCTACAGAAAACTACACCTGAAATCAGATACTGTTCAAAAATTTAATGATATAGCAAATTAACAAAAAAAAAACCAAAAACAGGAAAAAAATTTTAAAAAAGGAAAAAGTAATCCTTGACAATAGCACCAGCAGAAACGCAACGGTATGATATACTGTTAGTGCAAGTTTGAAAATAAAAAATCTCAGTTTAAATGATGTATCATATATTAAAAATTTTTTGGATTTATGAAAATTATGAATATCCAGAAAGAATTCTTCACTGTATATGGAATTCAAAGAGTCTGCTTAAGCCAAGAGCTTAGCAAAAAATAAAAAGACTTATTAAAGGCATTTATGAAGGAGAAAGATGTCATAACCTGGAGGAACAATATGTCTACATACTTACTAATTATTTGCGAGACTGGCAAGTGATGAAATTACAGAGATATAAGAGAGTCGACTGCTGAAGGGGCTTGTACGTAATACCAGATTATGAACTTTACCCTCTGAGAGTTAAGAGACACTGAACTTATGAGCAGAAAAATCAAGCAATAAGTCAGAGAGTGAAACACAGACATGAAGAGCTGAAAGTTTATGTTATAAATCTAAGACTCTGAGACACACAAGTAGACAGCTGGGAGGAGTGGCCAAAGACCTTAAATCAGGTAAGATTTAAGGTAAGATTTATTTTGATGATTTAGGAGATATGAGCACATCAGTGGAAACTGATACTGTCAGACAGGAAAGAATAAAAGAATTGAGAAACCAGAGATCTCAAGACAGCAACGTAAGAACCTTGGCCCACTGCTGTTGAACACTTATGTTATTACAGACATTTCAAAGAGTACAAAAAACTGAATAGCTACTTTGCCTGGGAAAGATAAGCGAGGTATTTCATTTTTCTCTTTTTTTCTCCCCGCCCCCAGGACAGGTTTTCCAGAAAAACAGTAGAACCCTATTAGCCAAAAGCAGAGTATGTTTCAAGAAGCAGGAGGTTATCAAAAATGACAAATACATTCAATATTTCTTTATTCCAACTAAAAGGAGATTCTACTACTGTACAGGTACCATCCAGGCCTAGTTACCTGCGCCTCCACGGCCACCCTGCTTCGTGGAAGTGGCCCCAAAGCAGAGCTGCAAACCAAGACCAAAGAGACCATTCAGACCAACCATCTGCCTGTGGCTGACCCCATTGAGGAACTTCTCTACCAACAAAGACTAGAAGTCAGGTTCCCTAAGCCAGAGGACTGAACCACAAGGCAAAGAAGCAGCAAAATGGGACAGAAAACATGGAGGAGACAGCCTGCAAGGAGGAGGAGGCACTGATAGATGCTGAACAACTTACACTGGCTGCTGGATGCAAACTTAAGACTGGAAATATAAATAGCATGGTCTACTACCATTTCCCAGGAACACAGATCCTCATCCAAGAATAGGACATTTCTCTAGAAAAGAAAGAGACCAGGCCAGGCATGGTGGCGCATGCCTCTAAGCAGCAGCCTAGGAATTGCGGTTTGAGACCTAGTTCCAAAAAAATAGCTGGGCGTGGTGGCACGCGCTTGTAATCCCAGCTACCTGGGAAGCTGAGGCTGGGGAATGCTTGAGCCCGTGGTACCTCAGGCAACGTGAACCTGCAGTTCCACAGGTAAAATCAGTGAAACCTTGTCTCAAAAAAAAAAAAAAAAAAAAAAAAACCAACCAAAGGGCTAGATATGGACCTACAATCAGCAACAAGAAAGGAGGCAGAGCAATTGGACTCGGGGCTAGGGGGCAGTCTAAACAATCACACATTGTATGACATCCAAAAATAAAAATATTAAGTGAAAATAAATTTTAAGGAAGATTGCCCTAAAAATAAGTTGTCCCGTGCCCCAACCACCATGCTATTATTATTCATTTATTCCACATTATAATCTTCCACAGCAAAATCTGACTGACTCCATTCCACAGAGCTAAGTTTGTTTTCTCCCTACACAGCTATACTTTCGTTTGAGTACTTCCAGCAATACTGTCTCTTTTGCAACTGACTTGACTTCTGAAAACTAAGAAAAAGTATTATTTCCTTCAAATGCATATTTACTTTGAAAGATTTTAATGTTTATATACATTGTATGATAGCTGTTCATGCTCTGCCTTCAAACATGCTTAGGTCTATTTTATCTAGAAAACAGAAAACCCTTATTGCTGGATCCCAAACTTTGCTAGACTTCATTTCTTTGACAAACTTCTAAGTGGAATCATTTATATTTGACTCCGTGAACTCCAACAACTGTGTCTATTGCTATAGTAGAACAAAACATCATTAAACTATGTTTTTTTTAAGAAACTAGGTTCGCTATGTTGCCCGGTGTAGTCCCCAAACTGCAGACTCAAGTGATTCCTAGCCTCAGCCTCTCAAGGTTGGGATTAAAGGCACATGCCACTGCACCCAGCTCATTAAACTATCTTAAAAACAAACCAACCCCTTTTTTGTCTTGCATTGTCATGTTTCCCCTTCATTTTTAAGGACAATTTCGATAGATTACCTTACTGAGATTCTTTTACAATTCCTTTTCCCGCCTGTTTCTGTTTTAAGTTCTTACCCTGATTTTCTTTCTTTCCAGATTTTTATTTTACCACTTTTCTAATGTGTATTTAGTTTGACTTAGGTCTCACTCCTTTGCCATAGTCAAGGTCCTTTATCCTGGCTTTTGTCAATCAATTATGCAGATAATCCCAAAATCTAAATGTTAATTACTTCAAATCATTATGTATTACCAATTTTATTTTCTATTACTGGTCAAAGCAAAAGATCTACTTAAGGCAAACTGGCTTAATCCTGAATTTCTTGAACATATAACAGTCATTATTTTTTCTGCCTTTGTTCCAAGTCACTAATTGCTTAAGATGCTCTTTTAATCCAATTTCCCTATGCCAGTCAATGTTCACCTGTAAAACTAAAATACTCTGTTCCAATCAGCTATTTGGCTGGCTCTTAGGAAAAAATTCTCATTTTAGAAATTCAGAGAAAGATTTAAAATCTTTGCTTCAGGATAAGACTCATTCATTGTGCTCCAAAATACACAGCAGCATGCTAAGCAATCAAAAAGACCTTAATTAAAAGAAAAAAGGAAATCTGAAAAAAACTATGGGTGCTTAAAAGTATACTTAATAACTGAAAGTTGCTGTATGAGACTGAGCTTCAAGGAGTTCACAGTTTAACCATAATCACATTTTTCATGAGTGTTAACAATTTATCCTAACTTTGTTTTACTTTTTATTTGAAAATTCATCAAAATGATAAAAAAAATTGCATTTCAAAAGTCATACCTTTTCTCAGCTCGTACTTTCTTCCCACAATGAGAACAGGTATACATGTTGTCACCTTCTAAAGTGTCTTTAATAGTAACTTCATCAAGAGATTCCTGTGTAGAGGGTATTGTGATGAGTGAAGTAGACAGAGAAAGACAAACGCATGTGATTTCAGTTATTTGTGGCACATAGAGAAAATAAATAAAAGCTTTCACACTTTAAGATCAATGAAATGGTCACCATAAGGAAGAAAAATCAGGTAAAAAAAGGTCAATAGTAAAGTGGAGCAGACTTGAACTTTTGGTGGGAAACTTAATGCAATACACATATTCATTATTAATGATGCACAGCTGAAACGTATTGTAATAAACTATTTCAATAAAAGATTCCTTTCTATAAAATTAGATTTTAAAGTTTCATATTGCCATTTATACAACATGCAAAAATACAAAAGGTAGTAATTGCAATTTGGATAGAATGCACAGAGGAAAACTTTACTTTTCATAAAAAAAGAGTGAATTCTTAATTTCAGTAAAATGTTATTTTCTCTAACACTGACAAATACTTTATGAATGTTACTGACATTTTCAAAGAGGTGAGTATTTAACTTTTGATTCAGTAAAGATCAGCAATGTGGTCTACTATTATTACTTGAGTAGTAGTACAGCAAAAAAAAACCAAAAACTAAAGTGCATTTTCTCTCAAGATAACAAATATAAATCTAATATACACAAATAAGTAAAAGCAGAAAATACATGTATTTCAGATTATATACATACACATTACTCACATAAATGTTCTTCATATCAGCCACCTGGCACCTTACTGTATAAAACTCTTCAGCAGTCTGACTAACGTGTTCACAATCCTGACCAAGCAACAGTCAAAAGTTAGTAATTTATTATAATGAGTAAAAGTATAAATTAAGATTTTCAAAAAGCAAAGAACAGAACACTTACCAAGGAGACAACATTGTTTGTAATTACACCTCCAAATAAACTTTTGACGGTATTTTTCTTTTAAAAAATACAAACATAAGTCAGTAATTAAAACTGGGCAAATCTATGAGATTTCAAAGAAACTTTAGTATTCTAATACTAACCAGTTCTGGAGACATCTCTTCAATTTTGGTAATTAGATCAGTAAAAAACTCTGTCATATCTTTCTGCTCCCCAGTATTCAGCGGCTGCTTATCCATGGTGTATGTTTTACAGAAAGGTCTTGGGTTATATGCTTTACACTCACTTTCCTGTAAAGGAAAAGTGGTTGGGAGCTATAAAACAAATCTAAGCCTCAATAAAAAATTATAAGATTCTTAAACATGACAAATACAGGTAATAATATCAGGCAATAAATCTATAAAGGTATAAAATGTTTCTTTTAGCTTTTCTTTGATTTTTATGGTATTTTTTCAGTTTTATAATTTTGGTGACAGAAGATGGTTAAAGTTGCCTAAGTTAAGAAACTTAAGTTTTTAAAGTCTAGGATTTCTATCAAGGAATTTGGGGTTCAAAGTACACAGGTTAGTACTGTGAAATATAAATACAAAACCTGAATAGTTTTTCCCACACACAGAGCTTTGTTTAGTAGTGTTTTTAAATGACAGCTTAAGATAGCAGTTTTCTGTTTTGTCATTTTATTTATTTTCCTGGCATTAAACAATTTATTGCTACTATTTTTTTTACCATCAAACTTATGATCTTGGTCTTTCCTTTTTGCCTTTGTGTAAGGCCAAGAGATACATTAGCTACTTTGACAACTTAAAAATAGACTCCAGGAATGTCACTAATCATCAAATTCAGCAACCAGAAATTCATCATTTTCCTCAATAAAATTCAAACAGCCATCGTTGGGGACAAAGGCTTTAAGTATTTTCCCGTCCTTGATCAGCTGGACTCAGATACACTTTCGGATGGCAGAATTTGGCTTCAACTCCTACTTTTTCCAGCACAATTCCCTTTGCATGGGAAATGCCTCCAAAAGAATTGGACTTTAGGGCAGTGCCTAAACGGGCATTCCTACACTGTTTATCATGTCGCTTCTGATCCCATCGGTGGCTTCTGAGTTTCCAAGCAGTACAAATACCATGGCACGTGCCCATCTTGCTGGCGCTGAAGGCGAAAGCTGTTTTGTCATTTTAGACTGCATGCCCCACTTTGTTAAAAGAAAATTGAAAGTAGAATCAAGATGACTAGTAAGTCCTTCAATTTTGTTAAAAAGAACTATAATTGTTACTAAGTATCAGAAACTAAAAAACAGGAATATAATCTAATCTCTGTCCTCAACATCCTAACAGGTAAGAAAAATAACTTCTAGTACAAGTAGTAGGTTAAGACAGAGAATAAGGGTGACCTGGTGATTCTTTGAAGAAAGATGACAGGAAGAAAATGGAGAGGGGTGCTAAAAACTACAGGTAGAAGGTGTGGCATAACTGCAAAGTGAAGCAATGAAGCTTTATGGAGATGGGCATAAAGTGCTCAAAGTTACTACATGTAAAGATGAATATGGGGAGGTTTAAAAAAGTGGAGGTTGAAGGGAGTTGTAAGATATGATGAGCCACACTGATGAACCTGAATACAATCTATTCACAATAAACAAATATTGAAGAGTTTTAAGCAAGTGCTTAAAAGCAATAGCTTTGCAGTTAAGAATGAAGATAGACAAAATTTCTTAGCCTAGGGGGGCAAGGAGTGACCCTGTGATGGGTTATGAGATATGAGGGATTTCTCAAAGGGCAAATCAATACAATACAGATCAATGTAGATGATCAATATGCAACTATTAAAAGTCACAATGACCAATAATCCAGAAGACTGACACAATTAATGTGCAAAAAGTTACAATTAGGACACAGCCAATACAAAAGAATTTCATTATATATTTCCACACACAGGTTTCTAACATACCATTAAATATGTAAACATTTTTTGAAGCTCCAGAAGAGTAGTCTTGTGTTTCATATCTTCTGAGTACTGAAAATAAAAAAAAAAAACTTTCTATTAAAATATACTGATGCTAGTAAATTAGACATTCTAATGAAGTATTATTTTCCATTCTTTTGATGAAATGGAGAAAAAATACACAACTAGCACTTTGTTTTTTTTTGAGACTGTCTCCCTTTGTTGCCCGTGAAACCGCAGGTTCACATTGCTGAGATACCATGAACTCAAGCAATCTTCAGCCTCAGCTTCCAAGTAGCTGGGATTACAGGCACACACCACCATGTCCAGCTATTTTTTCGAGACTAGGACTCGTTATATTGCCCACTGCAATCCCCAGACCCCACCACTACTCCATAAGCTGTCACTTACAGGCATGCGCTACTGTGCTGGCCACAACTATCACTTTTAAAGTGGAGTATTCATTATTTAGAGCAATCACTATTATGGAAGGTAACTGAATACAGACATCTGAAGAGAAAAATTGTTTTCCAAATAAATACTCATTTGGCTAATGCTGATTCGTATGTTGGTGACTAGAATGGTGAACTTCTTAGGTATGCAATAGATCCCTCCCCACCCAACACGATTCATACATTAAACAAGAGTAACAGACCCAGCAATCCCACTACTAGGAATCTACCCAGAGGACATGAAGACATTAATTCAAAAGGACACATGTACGTGCATGTTCATTGCAGCCCTGTTTACAGTTGCAAAGAATTGGAAACAAACCAAATGCCCCCTAACAGATGATTGGCTAAAAAAAATGTGGTACATATACAAGATGGACTACTACGCATCCATCAAGGAGGACAAACACACATTTGCAGCAACCTGGATGGAACTAGAAAGACTCATAGTAGCAGAAATAGGTCAAAAAGAAAAAGAGAAGTACAGGATGGTCTCACTTATATGATGGATATAGGGAAAAACAAACAAACAAACAAACACGAAAAAATGAAAACAACCAATGGGACTGAACCATGGAGCGAGAGAGGAGGAGGGGGAAGAAAGTAGGGGAGGTAAAGAGTACAATAGATCAGGATGGTTTACAAGTGTTAGTGAAGTGGGAAAGCCCCGGGGTAAAAAAAAAAAAAAAACAACAACAAAAAACCACACACACATTTACCAGATATCAGAAGAGAACAACAGGCCAAACAACCAACAACTGACCATTAACTTAACCAACCAACAATTTGCAGAAAAATGGGAGGAGTGACTGAAGGGGGGGATACAGAGGGGAGATATGGAGGGAGGAGGAGGGATCAATTAATGGACAATTGTGACAAATCAATAAAATGAATT
>PVHY01005161.1:42468-69889 GCA_004024945.1 Uropsilus gracilis | reverse complement strand
TAAATTAAAAAACATATTAAAAAAAAAACACAAGAGTAACAAATATCATCTTACCCTTAATCTAGTCCTACCTTTTTCCCCCTAGAAGAGTAGATCTGTAACAATACAGAGAAATACTGGCTAGTATCTTAGAAAATTCTCTAAACATTTAAATATCATTAATGGACATTTGAATTTGAGACTGTGGTTTGATTCACTGACTAGAGGACTTAAATCTCTACTCTTAACAGGTATTTATTAAACATATGCTATCAATTAATGATTAAAAAAACTAAAGCAGTCATTATCCTCATTATAAATACTATCTGCTTAATTCTGAAGAAGCTCAGATAGTATCAGAGAATAAGAAGTCTCCCACATGCCGAAAGTATTTATTAGTTATTGGTGGTGAATTTGTGAAGAGAGCAAATATGTGTTTGCTATCCAGGAGCTTATACTCAAACTGAGGTCACAAGAGAAGGACATTAAAATCAAGATCTGTTAACTGAATGTGTAATACTGAATTCATATGAAACCATTAAAAGCTCCAAAGAGCAAAAGCTCTCCTAGACTAGGAAGAGGAATTACACTTCCAGATTTAAAACAATACTACAAGGTGATTCTAATACAAACAACAGTGTTAGAACAAAAGTACACACACAAACAATGGAATCTAACAGAAAAACCCAGAAATAAAACCATACATATACGGTCAACTATGACGAAACAAAATACACTGGAACAAGGAACATGTCTTTAATAAATGGTGTTGGGAAAACTGGACTGCAACATGCAAAAAAATGAAGCTAGATTATCTCACATCATATACAAAAACAACTCAAAAATGGATAAAGGACTTCAGCATAAAACCTAACACCATGAATTATACAGAAGAAAACATAGGTAAAACATTCCAGGACAAACATCTCAGAAGCTTCTTTGAAGACTCATATCCAGAACAAAGAAAATAAAGGAAGTGATATACAACTGGAATTACATTAAAAGGCTTCTGTACAGCAAAAAAGACAATAGTCAAAACAAAGAGACTACTAATCAAATGGGAGAAAATACACACTCACCACAGAACAAGTAAGGGGCTGATATCAAAAGATTTACAAAGAATTCACACAACCTAACAAAAACAACCCAACCAAAAATAGGGAAAGGGCAGTGTGCAATGGCGCATGCCTTCAATCCCAAGAAGTGAGGCTGAGACTAGGAATCACTTGAGTCTGTGGGTTCGAGACTTGCCCAGGGCAACATAGCAAGACGTAGTCTCAAAAAATAGCTGGATGTGGTGGCATGCTCCTATAATCCCAGCTACCTGGGAGGCTGAGGCTGGGGCTTGCTTAGGTCCGTGGTACCCTGACTAACGTGAGTCTGCGGTTCCCTGGGTAACATAGTGAGACCTAGTCTCCAAAAAAAAAAAAAAAGACATCTCTCCAAAGAAAAAATTCAAATGAACAACAGGTCCACATCTACAAAACCAGAAACAACAAAGGCTGGAGAGGTTATTCAGACAAAGAAACTCTTACATTGCTGTTGGGATTGAAAACTAGTCTAGCCACTAAGAAAAGCAGTGTGGAGAGTCCTCAAAACACTAAACATGGATTTACCATATGAACTAACGATTCTACTCCTAGGAATCTACCCAAAGAACCTATGTTTATACAATAAACATTCCTATATTTATTGTAGCACTATTTATAATAGCCAAGATAAGGAAACAATCCATATGCCCAAAAACAGATGAGTGGACCAGAAAGTTGTGGAATATTATACAATGGAGTATTATTCAGCAATCAAAAAACACAAACTCATGCAATTCACAGCAACATGGATGGAGCTGGAAGGGATTATGCTGGCTGAAATTAGAAGAAAAAAGACAAATACTGATGGTCTTACATGTGGTATACAGATAAACAAAAGGTCCAGAAAAAGTCAAAACTAACAAGCTAATCACCGAACTAAAGCATATATCAAAGGAGGGGGAGTGAAAGAGGGGCAAAACAGGGGAGGGAGGAACACCAGGGTATATGGTAACTGGTCACTGGTGATAAGGAGGCAGAAGAACTAGGTAGGGACTACGAAAATGTAAGAAAAAAATGTTTTCAATAAGTCAAAATTTAAAAAAAGGTCAAGATCTGTTCAATATGTAACTACACAAAATTTTATGAAACTGAATAAAAGGAGTCAACAAAATTGACAACAACTAAAATACAGCTCTTCCCATAAGCAGCCTTAGGTGATTACTGAAAATGGTTTGCATTTCACAATTGAGTATCCAAATCTTAAAAAGATATATATAAGTAACAGGTTGAAATCTTAGTGTTCATTTTCAGAAGACTTGTGAAATTATCCAAAAGTCACCAAATATCTGAAGGATGTCCTTATCCAGAGCAATGTATGCCACTCCATCATTATAAGGTGGGGTTGGTCTACTAATGGCACATAATAGTGGTTCAATGTGAGTACTAATTTTTACTGCATAGGGTTAACAATACAAAGCGTAACACTGTACTTAAGAGTTTATATGTAGATTCTCTGGTCATATAGCATATCCATGTGAACAAAGTCCCTTGAAATGCATCACAGAGCTTACAGAGTTCATGGTCAGATTAACCCACATATGAACTCTCCCTACCACATTGAGATGATCCTTACTGACTGCTACTAAACCTAAGAAGGAGGTTGCACAGAAGATAAATGTACCCCAGAAGAAACTGAAGAAAAGGAAACATAAGACCCAAGAATACGCTCAGCATAAAATATAAATCATAAAACACCGAAACTGTAATATATTCCTGACATATGGGAGACGTAATAGTCAATGAGATTTATAAAAAAAGTAACATAGAATGTCAGTTTCCAATATAACAAACCTAAAATATAAACTGTCAAATTACAAAAATAGTGAGGAATAAAGACCTGGGATTTCTTTTACTAGAAAACAAAGTATTAGTTGAATGAAGAACAGAAGTCACTGGGTTACTTAAAATCAAGTAAAACCAAGAATCCTTCATTAATGTGCAATTTCTAAATATAGACCCAATATATGAATTTACTATTTAAAAGAACACATACACACAGTCATTAACAAGGGTACTACAAAAAAAAACAAACAAAAAACCTCCAAAGAAAAACAAACCAGAAAATGACAAGGATGTAAAAAACTGGAACCTTATACATTGCCTGTAGAAATATAAAATGGCACAGTCTCTGAGGAAAAACGGCAATTTTCACAAAAATCTGAACAAAAAATGCATGATCCAGCAATTCCACATCTAAGTATACACACAAGACATGAAAATAAGGACTTAAGTGGGTATCTGTACACTCAAGTTCATAGCAGCATTATTCAAAATAGCCAAAATGTGGAAGCAATCCAAAAGTGTTCACTCACAGATAATTGAATACAGAAAATGTGGTCTGTACTAATATAACAGAACAGCACTCAAGCTTCAAAGGTAAGCAAATTTTGATACATGTTGTAGTATGGGTGAACATTTAATACATTATGCTAAGTGGGAAAAATCAATCATGAAAGAACTAATATTTACTTTTACAACATATCCAGAGTTGACTAAGTCAGAAACAGGAAGCACAGTAGGGAAAAGGAAGAATGACCACTTTTAAGTACACATTAACAATACTTGATGTTTTCGTCAATAGCAGGTCACAGTGGTTCCAAAAGACTACACTAAATAGCCCATGTAGTAGTAGCAGGCTATAATCTCTAGGTTTGTGTGATTATTCTCTGTAATAGTCACACAACAACAAAATCACCCAGTGACCTACTTCTCAGAAAATATCTCCATGATTAAAAAACACTTGACTGCATACAATGGATACATACAGGGAAGGTGAAAAAATTCTACAGAGTGAGGTAGTGATGTGAATCTTAATGCCAGGAAGGTCCTTGGAGAAGAGCTCCTGTGCACCCCTGCTGTGGCCTAGGTTGCTGGCAGGGTGGGGGGCAAGGGTGAGTTCTGTACCACCAGGACCTGAGGGTCTCGGGGACTCTGGGTCCAGGGATCTTAGGCTGGGGAGGCTGGTCTCTACCTCCATGTGGGCAGGGGGTGGGAGCTGAACACCTCTGCTGGGGCTCAGGCTGGGGATGGGGGATCGATAGGTTCTGCTGCTTTCAGGCCCAACCCTAGTCCCAGTTGGGCCAGGAGGAGGGGTCCCCCTTGGGTTTACTCCAACTCAATAAACCTGCACTAGAGATGAAGAATCCAGTCTCTCCAGCATTATTACTTGTAATAAGTAATACAAGTAATAATTTAGGCCCTGGATGCACTCACAGACTGGGTGGGACAAGCATGGTGCTGGGAACCAACAAGACAGAAAGGTGACACCAGTGACTGAGGTGACCTGTCACAGATTCCTGCCCGCGTCATCTCTGGTACTGGGGAATCAAACTCCGAGCCCACAGCAAAGTGCAGCATTTAAGAGGCTCCCTCCTTTGTCAATCAATGGGGGAAGAAAGCCACCACAGTGGCTGTGACCTCATGGTAGAACTGCTGACAAGAGAAGAGAGGAGCTCGATGAACCATCTGGGGAAATCTGCCCCAGCAGCAAATACCTCACCACTTTTGGCTGGGAGTTACATTTCCAAACCCAGAAGACAGAGAACCAGCAACAGGTGACAGACGCCAAAAATGATCCTGGAGAAGTGCATCACATCTGCCCTACAAGTTCTCGACAGGCTTGGCCTGATTATTGCCTCAGCTACTCCTGGAAATCCCAGCAGCCTCCATAGTTTGAAAATTAAAAAGAAAGTCCTGTGGGCCAAACACAGACCAACAGCTTGCAATGGGAGGAGTTAGAGTGGGAAAGGAGGGAAATGGGTGCAGTGGGGAATAATGAGTACAATAAAACCACGCAACTATGCCCGATGTTGTACGATAATTACAAAAAACAAATATTTAAAAATTAAAGAAAAACTACAGAACTGTGTACTGATAATACATACAGTAAATTTTATGTATGAATATCTTACAATAAAAATATATTTAGCTTTAATCTTGATTGACATCAAGGAGGACAAACATGTCATTTGCAGCAACATGGATAGAGCTAGAAGGACTCACATTAGCAAAAATAAGCCACAAAGAAAAAAGGGAAATACAGGGTGGTCTCACTTATATGAAGGCTATAGGAAAAAACAAACAAATGAATAAGAAAAATTAGAAACAACCAACAGAACCAAACCAAAGAGCGAAAGAGGGGGAGGAGGAAGAAAGTGGGGGAGGTGGAGGGCACAAAAGATTAAGATGGTTAATGGGTGTTAAGGAAATGGGAGAATCCCAGGATACACAATGATGCTTTATATATACATTGAATTTTTTTGATAAGAGTTTTATGTAGAAGTCTAAATGTAGTTTTTAATCAAAAATACCCCCACGAGACCTAGTCACAATTAGCACATTCAACTGGTGAACACAAAAGAAATTCAGTTTCTAGTTGAAAGGACAGAAGTGATCTTTATGTTGCAATATACCCATTCATAACAGTATTAAGGACTAAAAGGTGATCTCAATGAACAAGAAAACCAAAACTAAGGCCAACTTATGAGACACAAGAAGCTCACAGAAAACAGACTACTTTGATAGTATACTATCAAAAGACAGATATTAATGGCCCAAAATGATTTATTTTACATTATATTACAAAATCTACATTAATGTTTTGCAGATGGGGCAAAATAAATTTAGTCTCAAAAATGTCCACATGTTAAGTTTATCAATTCAACTATTTCTACATATAATTAGTCTCAGATAAAGAACCTAAAAACATCAATAAAACTATAGCCAGAAAAAAATTGAGTACAGTAAAAATGGAGACCATCTTTAATGACAAGCATAACTCAAAAATATTAAGGATTCAAAGACATTCTACATCTAATTTATATCTATCTATTCAGACACATTGCTGGGAGGACAAAGACCAGGACAAAAAGATGGAGGAAAATAAAAACCCAAATTTAAAGATTAAAAAAAAAGTATAGCAAAAAATTTTAAGTGCTGTGCAAAAGGCAAACTAAAAAAATTAGTTCAAAGTAAAAAGAAAAAACTTACAATAATATAAACTAGAGCCTGAAATAAAAACAGGCTCAAATCACTTATTTTTGAAAAATTACAAAAGAAACCAGTTTAATAGTTCTGGTAATACTCTCCTGTTTTGCTTCAGGCTTTTACTATTACCATGTAAACAAAGTTTGTATTTACTTTTACTGAAAATGTCGTGTTCACTGAATACACTGAAAGTATACATCCAAACCTGTTTTACTTCAAGAAACAGAAGTTACACTAAGTTAGCAGCAATTTATTAAAATGGGAAATAATTTAATATACATCAGTTAGCTAATGTACTCAAACTCCAGCATCTTTCTGCTCATGACCTCTCAAACAAAATTTTACTAAACTGAAAAAAATTACTTTCCAATGAAACTCACATTTCTGTTTTAATTTTCAAAATAAGGACAACTGTACCTTAGCAGTAAAGACAGCCTGTCGTGCCTCAGGTATCATATAAAGTTGCTGAATGGTGGAAGCCAAGTAACATGTAGCTCCAAGATTAGTCAGGCCAACAAATCTACATTCAGCACGGACATCCTCATGAGGCCAGTAATCCCATTTATAAGGTGCATGGGCTGCTGGAAAAAGTGGGAGGAAAAGATGGCCCCACAAACAATTAAACATATTTTGGTTTTATTAACAGTCACTTCATATACTTAGTAAATACACTTAAAATGATGATAAATTTTTTAAAAACTATTAAGAACATGTTATAATTGACTCATTTCCTAAAACTTCAAAGTATTATCAAGCTTAATTTTACTTGGTACTAATATTTTTAAGTCAAAGATTTCAGATACCTATAGAAAGTTCTTCAAGCCTTTTAAAACAAATATTCCAATATTAGTGTTTTTTTTTAATATAGCAACAATATTTAAAAATTAATTAAAGTCTGTGAACAGTGAGTTATTTCTTTAACCTGGGTCCACTATCTCATTATTGATACAAAATTTATAAATATTAAAGAAAAAGAAGAATGCTTACACTGCATGTGTTGTGCCATAACCCAGTTATGTATTAGTCTGTAGTTCTCAACAGATCCCTTTACCATTTCTACTAACAAATCATAAGCAGCAGCTCTTGAAGAATGTGATTTGCATTTTGGCTGTTGTCTATCTTTTAGACTAGGCAACAAAAACAGAAGATTGAAGATATCTCTTAAAAATTCCTGGAAAAAAGAAAAAGACTAAATATGTGATCTAAATTTGGTTATTATATTATAAATATAAAATAATAATTTACATATACTGGATTATATGACAATCTACAACTTACTGAAAGACTTAAAACTTGGAGCAGCAGTATCTACCACCATCTAAAAATCTTCAAAAATGTCCATTTTCTCTTACAAAAAACAGAATGGGTAGGGACTGATCAATTTTACTTCCCCTCCTCCCTCCCTTGATACTCCAATAACTCCTTTGTAAAAATTCTCAACTAGGACGCTTTTATTTTCCACTCCAGTAAGTGATCAAAATTTTTTATTAAGGACTAACTTGTCCAACATATATTTGTTCAACATATAACAACATATGTTAGGCAGTAGAAATATGAATGGGGTTTACATTTTTAAATGGGAATTAGAATTAGGAAGAGAGGAAGGAGAGTAAGTAGTAGTAGTAAAGATAATTGTGATGTTGGTGGCCTTCGAAGTCTAAAATATTTACACTTAAGTTCTTTGCAAAAAATTTTTCATTGACTACTGAAGCAAAATCAAGATGAAATTTCTAAGAATTTTTAAACAAAGTAACATCATTAAAGTAGAAAAAGTATTTTAAATGTCTAGGAATAAGGGAGATTTTTAAATATATCAAAATCAACTGCCTTAAACACCTCTACTTGGATATCTAAAGGATGTTTCAAATTTGTCATGTGCAAAATAGAACTCCTGACTTTGACATCCCTACCTTACCCCAATCTGATCTAACCTGAATTTTGCTCTGCTTAGTAAATGGCATTATCAGTCCTGTAGCTTCTAAATTTAAAATTTAAAAGTCATTCCTGCATAAGTTCTATCTTTCATGATACAATCCTATACAAATTTAAGTCCAATGAGCTTAACTTTCAATTAATATCCCAAATCCAAATATGTTCAACACCAGTACTCTCCAGAACCATTGCAGAACTTCCTAACTGAACCTCTGACCCACAAACTTGCCTTCCTAGTTCTCCAGAAAGAGTATAGATCTCCATTTAGAGAATAAGGGTAGTTTTAAAAAATGTTAATTCAGACCACATATGTATTTCCTCTACAAAAGCTTAAACTACAAAAACATTATCCTTTTCAATAAAGTTATTAATAAACAGTAAGAATAGTATTTAAACATTGTTTGGAAGGTTCAAGACAAAGTCAGACAAGTCAAAGAATGAAATTTAAAAAAAGAAAAAATTGTAGACAGTAAACTAGAAAACCAAAACAAAGACTATAAGAGAAGAATGAATTACGTGGAACTACAACCAATAAGTGGATTTAACTTGGCCTGCAACAAATTCGTACTCTTTGAAGAACTGACTCTAAAGTAGTTAGAAAACATAAATGAAAAAAATTGATATCAAAGATGTAAAATTCTTAGGAATAAACTTACTAAGATATAGTTAAAATTCTAAGCAAAGAAAACCTGACAATGAAAACATAAGTGCTAGTGGTATATAATCTTTTTCCTACACCAATCTACAAATTTAAAATAACTTCAATAAAAAATAAAAGAATTTTAATTTTTTAAAGAACGAGACAATTTGAATCTTAGAGAAAAAATAAACGTGAAGAAACTTCTGGAAAGAAGAAATAATGAAGATGGGTTAATGTCACATGAAAACCAACATACTTATGTACACAACAGAGGGTGGGGGGGATAATCCGGGAGGGGAAAGCCCCAGGGAATACAAAGATGTGAAATAAATATATATAAATTAATTAATAATAAGTAAATAAAGGAAAGAAAGGGAGGGAGGAGGGAGGGCAGGCAGGCAGATCAACATGATTTGGGAGTGATATGGGTGAATGAATTGATATGTAGGGTGATGAAATGTATTCTATTTTTCTATTTTTTTTTTTTTAAACATCATTGTTTTTTTTTTTTTTTTTGAGGCTAGGTTTCGCTATTTTTGCCCATGGAACTGCAGGCTCACATTGCCCAGGTACCACAACTCAAGTAATTTCCAGCCTAAAGACAAACAAAAAAACGTAACTATAATTCATATTACAAAGAGCAATTTTCTTCACATAAAAATTCTACAAGTCAGTAGAAAAGGACAAATTTCACATATAATTTGAAAATGAGAAAAGGATTTCAGCAGGCCAAAGAAAAAATAACACAAAAAGCTTCAGACCACATGACTAGAAATAGAAATCATATACTCATGATTATGAAAAGTTTAAAAACAAAACAAAAGAGCCCTTCTCACTTATTAGATTGAGAGAAATTAAATATTTCATAATACCCCAGGGGGTTGTAGGAACAAGCACTTAAATACATGGTAGGTGGCACCATAAATTGGCTTAATCTTCATAAAGTACAACATGGTTATACTGACCAAAATCATAAAGGTTCATACCCTGTTAATGAGAATTCTACTTCCAGAATCTCATATATCCTAAATGATGAATATAAAGAATATACTTACTCCATAAATATTGGTAATACAGATTAAGATAATATTCATCATTAGAAAGTTAAACAGATTACAATATAAAAGAAAAAATATGCAGTTGGATAAATGAACTAACACTATATGTATGACAAAGAGAATCTCAATATAGGTTAAAAATAGAAACTACTTAGCAGAATATGAAAGGTACTAATATCCGTAGATGGTACTACATAGTAGATAAAGGCTCAGTCAAATGACGTCTGAGTGATTTCAGCCAAGTTGCTAACCTGGCTATGTCTCAGTTTCCCCATCTGTTAAAATGATGTTTAATAACCACTTCTACCTTATTAAGAGTTGAAAAATTATTATTAAAAAAATTGACAAGTAAATAGGAGTGGACAATACATAATGTATAGACACAAAGACTCAATTTCACTAATAAAGGAAGAGTGAGACTGGAAAAGATTTAAGAGTGATATAAAAAGATGTGGAGGGGAACATGTGGCATTTCATAAAGTGGTGCTAAGTAGTATAAACTGATAAGAGCATTTTGTAAACTGATGTATTCTGATTTAAATGAGTTAATTTTACATATTAGAATCTATGAGCATATTAATGGATAGGTGTGCAAAAGATATTCCCACTGCAGTCATTTTAACAATCAGTAACAACCATTACAACAACAAAATTTCAGTAGATTAAATGGCTTCGCTTCAGATCACGTGAGAACTTTTTCTTTAGTTTACAGTGATTTTGGTTTTACAATGATGCAACAAAAAAATCAATTAACATGTTTCTACTTTGGGATAATAATTATATGCTTGTATATATATACTGTAAGACTTCAAATATCGCCATAAAATTATTCCAAAAAATAGAAAAATGAAGGGACTTTTTGGGATACGGGTATTAGTACAGACTCAAGACAAAAAAATACTGTTATTTCAAGCTGTCTCCAGAATCCCTCAATCTGTGCCCATGGGGACAATATTTCATCCTTTAATTACTGTGCTTGCTAACATATTTGGTAACCTCAAAAAACAATAATCCAAACGGTAACCAATTCCTTCAGCACAAGTGTTAATGGGAAGGTGAGTTCCTATAAAACCTTTGCTAGTGTAGGATCATATGTTTTTCAAATATTCAAGAACAAATTTTATAACAAAGGGGCTTGAAGTATATGAAACCAACAAGGAACATATTCTGTGATTCCACTGAATAAATAATTGCTTCAAAATACATAATCCTATGGCAGCCAGATCATCTATAATGGTGGTCTTTCTAGATACACTCTTTAATTAAACATTCTATATTATACAAAGGTGGCCACAATTTGTATTACACAATTCATTTAGAGTTGACTTTTCATTCCAGTCACAAAGCTCTAGCAAACTTTATGTTCAAGGAGATTGAACATATTTGCATACAATGCAACAATGAAAAGTTTCAAATACATTTCAAAGAGACATCCGAATTCCTTAATACCTACCTGTCCTTCCCTTGAAAATTTGAAGGGTGGTTTGTGTTTAATAACACTAGTTGCAAGTCTTAGGAGCCCTGTAAGTCCATCATCTTCTACATTTCCATCTTGATGATCAAGGATCTCCCTACTACAAAAAAAAAAAAAAAAAAAAAAAAAAAAAAAAAAAAAAAAAAAAAAAAAAAAAAAAGGAATACAAGAAAAACAAGTACGTTCACATAATTATATACCATTCATTATCTTTTCTCAATAATTTAACTGTTCTAATGTCACATCCAAATTTTACCTGCGAATACAGTCAGCCAAATGTCGGGCCAAAGCATCTAAGTCAAGGAGTGTTGTCTTAATACAAAAAGAAAAAACAAAATTCAAATACGGATTTTGATTAGTTTCAGAGATTAAACCAAAAATGCTTTCCTTATAAATAACAAGAATTTAACTGCTCCAAATTCATTAATATGTCAATTAAATTATAAATACGGCTACCTTGATACCTGTCAATAAAATCATATGCTTACATAGTTCTTCAAAAAAGAATCACTGACCTATCAGTAAAAATTATGATTACCATAGTAATTATCTATAGGCTTGTTATGGCGTCACTTTTTCTTTACCATTTTGAGATGTAATTCACAAATCATAACACATACACCAAGGATTGGTTGTAACCCCACCTTTAATTTAAAAATAAACTAAAATCTATAATTAGAGTTTTACTCAATTTAATTCCTATAATGACTGACAAAAAATTAAATTTAGACTTTATAAAATTCAAATTCATTTACAATGACTCTCAAACTCAGGTCAAACTCAGATCTCTAAGGAAGATTATTTTCGCAAGCAATAAATAAGATTCCTACTTCAAATGGGAAAGCCCAAGCTAGAAAAAAGAAAACAAAAACAAACAAACAAAAAAATCCAGTATTTATTTGGTATCAATATTACTATGAATAATAATCAAGTAAACTAAATATGCTTATTACCAATTTTATAATTATTTCTCAAGTGAAAAGCAGATAGTTCCATGTAGGAGGTTCAAATACTGTAAGATTTTTAAAACTTAAAACGTATAATTGTATTCTTTGAAATACCTGAAAACAAACTGAGGAAATGTTTACTAATATTCAAATATATCTTCAAATATTTCTCATTTTTCTGAGATAAATTAGATACTTTAGGCTTTCTAGATTTATAAAGAAGAAAAAAATCTTTATGAACTCTGCCTCTGAATTCTTTTAAACACTCACTTGAATATTTTGCTCTAGTTTGAAAAAGTAGTTGTTTCCACAGTTTAAAATAACTTAAATTCCTACTTATTGTGCATATTTAGAATTCCGAATCTATATGCTTTCCTTACAAAAAAGAAAACTAAAAACTTTAACATCTCAATTCAATTTTCAAGTAATATTTTTATATACACAAATCTTACCCAAAAGTTGTTGCTACCAAATGAGGACATTTAAACAAAGGTCAAAATAAAATGAAGAAAGGAATCAGAGAATGGAAAGGTACAAATACAGCAGAAATATTGAGGTCTTGTTTTTGTTTTTTTTTTTTGAGACTAGGTCTCGCTATTTTTGCCCGTGGAACCGCAGGCTCTCGTTGCCCGGGGTACCACAGACTCAAGCAATCCCCAGCCTCAGCTTCCCAGGTAGCTGGGATTACAGGTGCACACCACCACGCCCAGCTATTTTTTTTGGAACTAGGTCTCGCTACAGGCCCCAGGCGGGACTCGAACCGCGATCCTTAGCCCCGGCCTCTTCATAGGCTGAAGCTTACAAGCACGAGCCACCGTGCCCGGCCTTAAAATTGAGCTTTAATTCATTATAGATTGATGAATTAGGAAATAATAAGGACCAAAAAAAAAAGGTCAAGATTATAAATGTGCACAATTAATTTCTGTAACAAGTTAATATGTTTATTTAACATACCTGACTGGCATCCTTTATATGTATGTTGTCAACTAACTTGCATAACAACCAAAAATACTCTTTACATCCAGGTTTTAACATTGGCCCTTCTTCATAATCATCCATCTGTATATTAAAAAACATTCTATGAAATTTTTAAAAGAATTTTAAATTTTTGTGAAAATACTTTAAAAAGAAAAACAAAGTTACAATATAATAAACTGGTTTATGGAATAAATTTTTATAAAGCCTAAACAGTATGTCAATTTAACAGCAACAAAAAGGAGAATCCCAGTTTCCATAAAGTCAGAATAGTCATATAGGTAAGTAAATAATTTGAAAAACCTAAAGATAAAAACATTACATTCCAATACTGCTAACATTTTTGATAAGTATATGAGCAACATACAATGCTAAATAATGTCACAGAATTAAGTATTCAAAGGAAATGTAAAGGCAAAACCCACAGAATATGTATACCTATTTACATGCTATGTTTTACTATAGTTTTGAAGTTTGAAAAATAAAGACATATGTTTGCCACAGTTAATGACAATAATATAATTTTAACGATGCTTCCTATTTCTAGGATCAGTAAAATTAATTTATGAACGAGCTCTATATTATGTGTAAAGGCTTGTTATAAGTCTAGTATATATCTTGGAGCAGGCAAAGAAACCGAAAATTCAGATCAAAAAGATGAACAGAAAACTGTAGACTGAGAAGGAAAGTACATTTATAAACTTCCTTTCAATTTATTAATACAAGGCCCTGAACTCAGAATAAATACTATTTCCCAAACAGATTATGCAGCAGATAGTCCACTGAACTAAAATCATATCCAACAGATTTTTTAGGTGTACCGTGTATATGTCACAAGACTATTTTGTTAATAATTATACAACTATTATCCTATTGTTTAAAAGAAAACAAGCACTCCAAATGACTGCAGGTTTATATAACAATGACAAATTTCAGCAAAATAAATTGCAAACACAGAAACTGCTCCTAAACACATCAAAATCTTACCCTGATAGGTCTGAGTGCTTGTGCATCAGGAAGAAATTTCAACAATGTTGAAGCAGCCAAAAGCAGAAAAGAACGATTGATAGAGTCTCCTCCATCCAATCCTGACAGAGATAACTTATAAAGACCATTGCAAGACTCATGACGAACTGCAGTCTATGAAAAAGTCAAGTTCCAAAGATACTATGAGTTAACTATTAAAATATAACCTTGAGGCTAATAAGCTAACAGAAATAACATATTGGGTGACATCTGTAGCAATATATTTTAAAATACAATTTTGTGATCACATATTCATGCACATAAATAGGTGATTAAATGAAAGTACTGCAAGAGGTATATAGTAAAATGCAATGTATCACAGAAATACCAGTATGATCATACAAACAGAAACAAAATTGAATAAATACAATAAAAAAAGGAACTGAGAAGATATTCATAATGATATTTACAAGTAAGGAACATAATAAAACATTTTCAGAACTAGAAGTAACTTAGAAAGTACTTAGAGCAAAACACTTTACAGATTCTAATGTCTTAATGATAAAGTGGGCAGGAAAAGAATATATATGCATTCCATTCAAAGGTAATAGTAACAGATAATAGTGGCTAAAAAGCCTGAAAATTTTGTGCCTAAGCCTAGTAGTATGTTTCATTTCACTTAGGAATATGGTGCAATAACAAGCGACAGCTAGTAAAATTTATATTGAAATCAGCAGAAATCACTGAAATCAAAAGAAAACTATTTGACTGATTTCTACTCTTAGATCCAATGATTTATTCTAATATAACAAGCAAATCAAACTTCTCTGAAATAAAAATGACCAACTAAACAAATCCTTCCTATTCTCCAGAATTAAAAACCAAAGTAAAATATTCACTCTGTAAATAAGCATTTCAGAAAGACATATAAATGAATGCTACATTTAAGCACAAATAGTTCAAAAAACACTCTAGACTTAAAAGATTAAACAGGGACATTCCAGATAGTGTGCTGTTTGTATGGAATCACACACATTTGTTTTCATTCATTTTTTCACCTATTTTTCACAATCAATGTTAATAACATGAAAACATATGAAGAATTTTAGTAGTAATCTTCAACCTTTATCTTACCTCAGGAATAAGCAGGGTCAATTTCTTTAGCCAATCTTGCAAATGATCACTATCAGCAAGGCTAGATTTCACTAAAGAGCAGCAATGAGCCCAACTCACTAAGAGCCACATTGAATAATGTGAAACTAAAGAAAAATTAGAAAAAAAAATGACTATAAGGGCTTGTGCAATAAATAGAACACAAGTAAACATAACATACAAAAATATACTACTTATTCAAATCTTTATTAAAAATTAACTGTGAAACAGGCCTTACCTTCATGTCTAGACCTGTGATCGGATTGAGCTTTCAAAACTCTGTAAGGTAAAAACATACCACCACCAGTAATTAAGTTCAACAATCAATAAAAATAACTCATAACCACATCTTTTAAAGTTTACACAATTTTCCAACAAAGATTAGTTTTTAAGAAAGCTATGTATTTAGTTTTCTCGTAGTCTTTAACATTTTTAAAGGGATCTCTGGTAAAATTTTATCGTAGCAAAAATCACATGACTATTCCTACATGTAATGAAATTTGAGTGAATATTAACTGAATTAAGTGAAACTTCAAAATATGCTCATGATTTTGTTACTAAAGAATTGTGTATCAAAGATACAATTCAAAATGGTTGAGAAAAAACTGACTCCAAAAGAAACTTTATGTATATTGTCATAAAATACTCTTCCGTCTGTATGTTTAATGCAAATATTTATATAGAATGATTAAAAACAAATTACTATTATTAAAAAAGAAATGTTATTATTTCTTCTTTATGTTCTCCATAACATAATTATGTTCCCTATAATTTCCCATACCTCATTTAAAGAAACCAAATATTAAAGTTGTTCAACAAAATCAACTAATAAATATTTGGCTTACAACTTGTTAAAAAAAAAAAGGACAGTGACCTTTAGTAGTCCTGATTTATTATAACCAACAAGAAGATACCTTACATAAATCTCAGAAAGAAAGATTCACTCATATTATTTTAAGAGAATAAACCTTATAAAGTAACAATATGGCCACATTGGTAAATACTTATAACTTTACCAAGGGCAAACTGCTTATCTACCTTTTAAATTTGTAGCATTTAAAGTTTTTGACAACACAGGCAAAAAGTTAATCCTCCTTGCCTTAAGCTGATAAAGCAGACCTAAAGCAATTAACTAAACTGCCTACTAATTCAATATATTATAATGTGATAGCAAGAATGGTAGAAGACAAGGAGGAAGATTCAAGAATTACTTAAGGTAGGACTGATGGCTGAAGTGTAAAATGTATTTTATCATACAAATCAAGGCCATCTTATAACATCCTTTGATTTTCCAAGATTATCCACTGGTAAATTTACAAACAATTGGTATCTGACATTGAAAAATGTATTGGTGAACAAAATCAAGATAGAGTTTGTATAAAACTTATACTCCACTATAATCCATCAAAGAAGTAATGTAAACATGACTGAGATAGACACTGGAGAAAGGTATATTTTAAGAAATCTTAAAAGGTATATTATTATTTATATGCAACCACTGTCAATGAAAATGATTTTAAAAGCAACTAAAAGTATTAGCCACAAATAAGAGTAAGTGATTTTAAGGTGTTTACATTAACTTTATAGATCACTTGAGTACAATGAGAAATCTCAGCCTAATATAACTACTACAGAATGCTCGGGAATTAATTCTACACACTTACACTACTCATATTTTAGAGGTTCCCCATCAATAAGATCTAAGGTTTCTTAAAGAAAAGGCTCACTGTCCTACTTACAATATCTAAACTATGGAAACAGTCTAAGTGCCTGGGATAGAAAAATGGATAAAGCTAAGTGAAATACAAAGAATACAAGATGGACTCACTTATATAATAATATCTAACTGCAAAACTGAGGCACCCAGAGGGCAGAGTTGGCAGGGTAGGAACAGGGGAGGGAAGAGGCCCAATGAAACACAATAAAGAACTGTTGGGTACTAGCAATGAGCAGGGTATAATAGTGTACATAGAGATTTGAATATATAACACTCAGAGCACTTACAAAGATGTAAACCTACTATACCTCAATAAGTATGATTAAAGAATAAAAAAAAGTTGATTATGGGACCATTACAAGCCTGGAAGATCTTATAATGATCTTCCAGGGACAAGACACCACCTTCATCTCAAATAATGGGAAACATGTCAAAAGGATACATGAACAAGCTTGAAAAAACCACCTCAAGTATAACTGAACAAAGTGTATAATGACATACTGGGTAGAAAAAACCTGATCCAAATTGATACTATAAATGAGAAGAGGAAAAAGTTCTTCCTCACAAAAGTAAGTCAGCCAATACATATAAAAAGAAGAGTAAGAGAAATTCACTAGCTTGCAAAGATCATACATATTCAATTCAGGCACATAAGTGAATGCTGGAAACTAACAATAACAAAAACAAACAAAAAACCTGTGGTTTTTTTGAGACTAGGTCTCACTATTTTTGCCTGTGGAACCGCAGGCTCACATTGCCCGTGGTATCACAGACTCAAGCAATCCCCAACCTCAGCTTCCCAGGCAACTGGGATTATAGGCGCGCACCATCACGCCCAGCTATATTTTTTTGGAACTAGGTCTCACCATGTGCCCCTGGTGGGGCTTGAACCACAACCCCTGGCCCCGGCCACGGCTTCCTGGGCTATTGCTTACAGGCATGCGCCACCATGCCCGGCCCAAAAAACCTGTTTTAATTTTAAGGGGGGCAGAAAATTTAAGCAGTTGCAAAGTATCTTTCCACAAGCACTTAGAATCAAAAAGAAAAGAAATTTTAACTCAAAAGGAAAACTCAGAAAGCTCATTAAATACTGGATGCTTTCACTATATGGACTGTGAAGAAAGAAAAAAAAAATGAACAGACAAGATTAAGCCAAAACAAATCCTAGAAAAACCACTGTAGAATTGAGGTTACTAGATGTGGGGAACAAGAGAAGGAAGGGGCCCCATGCACTGTGGTGGAGGAATAAGTAGTTTGGGGGCAGTTATGGGGTGGTAACACATACAAAGGGATGTGAACCTATTTCCCTAAATCATAGACAATGCTTTAAACTCAATTAAAATGAAAAAAATAAAAGAAAAAATAAAACCAACTAACATCACTAATAAAGGGGACAAACAGACTTCACTCACCAGTATGCACAGGGAAAGACAGATTATTTAAGGAGTATGTAATGTAGTCCGACTAAAATGTATAATGTGAAGCTAATCAAGACAATAATCAGGATAACCTAAACTGAAAGGTGCTTTAAAAATGAATTGATTTGTACTGCTCAAAAATGTCAATACTAGAGAAGAAAGGCTAAGTAAATATCCCTGATGAAAGGAACGTAAAAAATAAGACAACTAAATGCAGCATATGACCCTGGAAGAGGGAAAAATATTACAAATATTAACTGGACAATTTATGTATGGGCTGTCAGCTACATAATATATCAATATTAAATTTTCTAAATGAGTATTTTACAATAGGTAAGAAAATGTTCTTGATCTTAAGAGATCAAGAACATACATAAAAACTATAGGTAAATGATCCTAATATCTGAAATTTGCTACAAAATTCAGGATCATGTGTAAATTAAGTATTTACAGGCATACAAAGAATATTTATGCATGAGTACATCACAGAAAGTGGCAAAATATTGGTAACAATATGCAAATTTAAGTGAACAATGAAGATTCATTTAAAAAACCCTGTTTTCTTTTAAAATTTAAATTTTTCAAAAGTTTTATAACATATTCTTAATACAAATACATACATGAATTATGTAAAAACGTCATACCTAGGAGCCAGGTTATCATATGTATAAGCAACAGACATAAGTCGCTGAATCAGACTGGTTCCTTGAACAAGAACAAGAAATACCTTAAAAACAAAAACATTAAAAAGAAAAAAAAAAACTTTAGATATAGTAAAACATAAAAACTGCATTTTTAACCCAAAACTCTGCATTACTTCCATTTTTATCTATGACAATAAAGAATATCCTAAGAATGGATATTGGAAAATATGTAGAATTAAATTAAAAATCAAATTTATGTGCCCAACTTAAGCAATTTTAAAAACAGGAAAATTCAGGAATAAAGGTAAAACTACCTTTTGTATTTGATGCACAGATTCTCTGCAAGTCACCCAACTGGGTAAGTAAAATAACACTTATCCTAAGTGGTTTTTGGGAGGCAGGTTAAGAAATTAAACACTCTTTACTTTTGAAATAAGGGGGGGAAAAAAGTAAAGCAGTGGTAGATTTCTTAACTACCCAAAAATAGCAATACACTATACCAAGGATATAGAGCATGAATTCTAGAGCATGAACCCATTAAAAATTCCGATAGGTTCAATATTTATGTTGCTAACTTTCAAACTACAAACTTTTAATGAATAAATTTCAAATTCTAGTACTTCAGTAGATGGTGAACATAATTCATTAACTTAAAAAAGAATTCCTTCTGCAGGCTGGAACTCATTCTGAACACATTTTTATCAGGCACTGTTCCCACCTAGCCTAGTGCAGCAGATAACATAGAAAGTACTGTAACACAAGTGTAACATACATATACATATATATATAAAATGTATATATATATATAAAATATGAGTAAAAGAAGGGAACAGTAACTAAATTTGTCAACTGGAAAAACTGAATAGATTTCAAGAAAAGCTAGGATTAGACTGGAATTTGAATGTTTGGAAATTAAAACTTCTAGAAGGCAATTAACAAATGAAATAAATTATTAAAAGATTTAGGTTCTTTTTTATTATCACAAAATTAGATTACAAAATTAGATTACTTTGTCATCAAAATTAATGTAACAAAAAGTTTTGTAGCCAAATAGATTAGCTATACATATTAAAATAATTATTATGGGAAAAATATAGAGTATGCATCTTTAATAAACCATGAAAACTTAAAATCTCAAAAAGAAATCACTAATCAAAATCAAAAGCTTCGAAATGCTTTTGTGTGTTGATAAGAGGACAATCAATTTGAACATTATATTAGCTGCACTATACTGTAATTTTATTAGTTGTATATTATCTAGAATACTAGTAGGGATCACTTTTCCCACATAACTCCCAAAATTCCTGAAAAGAAGAATGCTTTGGGTTTCAATTTATATCATTAGCTTTCAATCTTACATTCACTGTAACAGTTCTCTATCAGTAACAATTCAGTACTCTTGGTGTTTCTTGACTGGTATGTGGGAAGGCAATAATGCCAAAAGGTTCCAACATGTAGAGATTTCACTAAAAAATTTGTGTTCATCGCTCCTCACTTTCCTGATCATTAATCGGAGGGGCTAAAAGGGCAAATATTTGATCAAATGAACAATGGAATCAACAATGAAAAAGAATCATTTTTACTGAAGTGATGTGCTGGTTATTATGCAATTATCCTTAAGATCACTGTGCTATACTAGGGCTGACACATCACAAACTAAATTTCTCCTTAGCCAGGTGGTTTCCTATTAGATTCAGTCTACGTGGCACACTAGAGATATTACCCCTTTGTCTTTTCTATTAGCAGTTTCAGAAATATTTTACCAAAAAAGAGGTTATTTTAAGAAACTGCAACAAAACCCCTTCTGTAGAGACCTAAGCCCAACTACTACAGAATCCCTCCTACAAATTCCTTATTTTGGATAATCCAAATTTTTCCCATATGCTCTTCAAATCTAGCAGTGATGAATGGTTATTTGTCTAAGTTACCTCAGCATTCCCTTTTTTAACCTTCTAAAACATGTGTAAAACTAATTTCCCCCCAATGAAATACTAAGTGTGGTTTGCTTTTCTAAACAGTTCCTGATATACTAACTATACAAATAACTAACTCCAAATAATGAACCCGATTCTATACTTAAATAACATTAAAAAGATGTGCTACTTATTCCTGAGTTTTGGAAGATGAATAAAAAAGGCATTACTTCTTCATAATTACTACTGCTTAAAAATGAAGGCTTCACTTTAATGTTAGCACATACTGTGGTAATTTAAGATAACATTTCTAATGCAATAGTGTTTCTTCCCTTTGTACAACAAATATTATGTGTGTGTATATATATATATATATATATACACACACATATAGGCTCTCTTAAAAACATAAAGCAGATTTTATAACCAAGTTTAATGGCAACTTTTGTATGTTACCTCTGTTAATCTTGGTATATGAAGACCCTTGGCATGATCACCAGCAGCTTTTCTTGACTTGCCAGGCCAGGCTCTTTTCCTATGGCTTTCTGCTATACCAGACCAGGCAAAGACATCATGATAAGCTAAATCCAAATCTGATGGATCTACTGCAAACTGGCATATTAACTTCAGCAAGCAAGCAAGACAGTCTAGCTGCCACTGTGAATGAGAAGAAAATGTCATTTTCCTATTCCCATTAATTTAATCTGGCCACCATACAACTTAAATTAAAGGTTAAAATAGAAATTCTAGCTAGAAAATCCACATGCTAAATAAATTCTGTGGCTTGTATAAATGAGTAGTAAACAATTCAACCTTATAAAAATGCAGAAAAAATATCCAGACACTAAGAGGATATTAAAAAAAAAAAAAAGGAAATGATGCTTGCATTTTTATCATAAAGACATAAAAAGGTACATAAAATACAGAATTCTTGAAAAGAGTATAGCTCAGATACTTTGGGCGCACAGCAACTCTCAGTAATCATTTCAGAAATTAATTACATTCAAATGTGTTCTTTACATGCATAGATTTAATGTAAGAGAAACATTGCTTTGGTAAAACAATAAGCACTTAGTATGCAAAGTACAATTTATATCTGATGTAAAACTCTAAAAAATTTTTTAAAAAGCATTGACTTTGCATTAATTAGAGTCACTTATGTAGAAGTTTCAAAGCATGGTTTTCCATAACCCTTATTCTCCTATTTTCCTAGTGGAACAATCAAGTAATATACCTTATCCTTCCCTCGTTAATAGCAAATCTACATAACTGACTTTCAAGAAATGTACCAGAAAATTTCAATGAGGAAAGAATAGTCTTATTAACAATTGGAGTTAGAAAAACTAGTCTTACAAAAAAATAAAACTTCAATCTTACTTTACATATACTGAGGTTAACTCAAAACGCATCATAGACCTAAATGAAAATGGTAATTATAAAACTTACATAAGAAAATGAGAATCTATGAAGCTTGGAACAAAAATTTTCAGAATAGTATACAAATTGCTTTTTTAATTAAAAGTTCTTCCTTTAAAAGACATTGTAAAATAATGTAAAATCAAATTACACAAGCATTTTTCACAAAGTTGACACCACACACACACACACACACACACACACACACACCTATCCACACACCCCTACAGTCAATATATATTGTCAGGACACAGTGATGGCTATATTAAAATGAAAATTTACACCTATGAACACCTCTTAAAAAAGCAAAAATGATACTGAATAAACACTTTACAACTTAAACTAGACTAAGAGTAAACTCACAGTTAGCAGAGAGAAGAAACAACAGAGATAATATTAGCAGAGATAAACAGAAGAGAAAATCACTAGAGAAAAACAAACTGGTTCTTCAAAAAGATCAACAAAACTGATGAACATAACTCAAAATAAAGCCAAGAATTAAACTGGAAACATACCAATTCTACAGACTTATAAAAAGAATTATGAGACTACTATGAAGAACTGTAC
The DNA here is from genome assembly GCA_004024945.1 of Uropsilus gracilis. NCBI lineage: Eukaryota > Metazoa > Chordata > Mammalia > Eulipotyphla > Talpidae > Uropsilus > Uropsilus gracilis. The sequence goes on along the minus strand of PVHY01005161.1, from coordinate 47,014 downwards.
GGCAATAACTTTGATGAACTACACAAAATGAACAAATCCTAGAGACAAAATCTACCAAGACTGACCAAACTAATTAAAAAATGTGAAGAAAGATACTGACAGCAGCACAATAATACTATGAGATTTTCACACTTTATATACCACTATACCTAGACTAACAAGATTAATAATTTCCTTCTTAAAGTAAAAGGAAACAATAGTCTTAAGAGGAGAAACAGACTAAATAGATTAAACAAACAGCAATACAATACTCTCTCCAAAAATTATGTATACACATTTTTTTCATGTGAACATGGAATATATTCAAGAATAGACAGCATGTTGGAACACAAATCAATTGTCAATGAAATTACAAAGGATGACACACACCCAGTATTCTTTCTCACCAAATGCCATAAAGCTAGAAATTTAAAACCACCACCACACACACAAACAAACATGAAAAATCAAAATTACACGGGGACTAGATAATATGGTGCTGGATAAAAGGAAATAAAAACAATAGCCACATATGGTGGCAAGCGCCTGTAATCCCAGCTATATGGGAGGCTGAGGCTAGGAATCACTTGAACTCGTAGGTTCGAGACAACTTTGGGCAACATAGCAAGACCTAGTCTCTAAAAAAAAAGAAAAATAATATAACCAAAAATACCTCAAAAGTAATTAAAATGAAGATACAAACTATCAGAGTCTATGGGTTACAAGTAAACATGGTCTTAAGAGAGGGAAGAAACTTACAATACAGGGTCATACTAAATAGCAAGAAAAATTCTCAATACTACTACACCTACAGCAACTTGAAAAAAGCACTGACAGAAGGAAAAAGAAAAGTAAAGGCACAGATAAATGACATAGAAATCAAACGACTAATGGATGAATGAAACTGAGGTCAAGAAGATATAACTGAGTAATTCTCTTGACAGTTAACAAGAAAAAACTTTACTGAACAGAATCACGAAGAGGAAATATTACCAAAGATGGCACAAAAATACAAACTATGAGGAGAGTACTATGAATAATTATATGTTAATAAATTTCATAATCCTGAAGAAATTATATATTTCTAAATCAATATAGGTCACTAGAAGTAAACAACATAGAAATCAAAGAACTGAGCAAATTCAAAGAGCACCCTTTTTAACATTATTTTGATAATGGTATATGTTATGGAAGTGGTTTTAAAAAATGACTAATAGCTCTATACTCCATCTAGCATTTGGAATTTATCTTTAGTATTCTGTCATGGATAAGACATTACTTGAATAGACCCAATACACAAATGTAATGAAAGTGCATCTAATAAATTACTGTGCTCATATTTAAAAAAAAAAAAAAAATCAAAGAGAAATTATAACAGAATCTCTCCAAAACAAGTATCCAGAAAGGTAACTTTCCAAACCCTACTAAATCTTTAAAAAACAATTTCTAAACATTTCAGGAGAAACACTCCCTAATACATTTTATGATGCCTAGAATACCAAAACCAGATAAAGACAGCACAAGAAAATTACAGACCATATATCTCCAACGAACACTGATATAACAATTTAAAACAAACTGCTCTCAATAGCTGAATGAATAAAGCTGCACTACAAAATATATAGTGGACAGAATATTCAGTAATAAGACCAAAGTACCAAAAAATGCAACATGTATCATATTGGAATACGAGTTTCAAAAGTCAGACACAAAAAAGTATGTACATATTATCCCATTTACATTAAATTTTAAGAAATGCTAAAAAAAAACTATAGTAATAGAAAACATCAGTAGTTTCTAGTCTAGGCTCACTGAGTGAAAAAGAAATTGATGGCAAAAAGAACATGATAGAACTTCTGAGATAATGAAAATGTTGTATATCTTGATTATGTTGGAGAACTATGCAAGTAATACCTATTTTCAATACTTGAACTACACTTTTCAGTAACTTACTGCATTAAAAGTATATTCCAACTTCACATCACATACACATAAAACAGACCAAACACCTATGCATAAGAGCTGTAGCTATAATCAACAAGTATCTAATCTTGGTGATAGTGGATTAGGAAATGTTTTCTTAGATGTCAAATTATGAATAAACAAAAATGTGGTATATATTCATTAAAAGTAATTAATATTGATAATATACTTTCAAGGATGACTCTTGAAAATAAATTATTACCAAAAGTAGGTAAAATTGCTTTTACTACCTTGCCCAAAATATTATGCTAAGTGAAACAAGCCAGTCAAGAACCATTATTGAATAGTTACATTTATATGCAAATGTCCACACAGGCAAGTCCATGGAACCAGAACGATTAGACTGGTGGTTGCCTACAGCAAAGTGTTCAGGGGAAATTGAGTAGAGAATACTAACAAGTAAGGGGTTTCATTTGGGGTGATAAATTTTTTTTGATTAAACAGTGTTAATGGCAGCAGAACTTTGATAATATACTAAATATCCATTTGCCTATTTTAAAAAGAAAAACATAAATTATGTCTCAACAACATACTAAGATGAATTATAAATAGGGGCTATTAGATGACTTGAAGGCAGTCTGTCTTAGGTATGCCTATATTATGTCACAGGGTAGTAAAATTCATTATTAGTGATCTTCATTAATTTTCTTCATATTATTTCTTACAAAATTGACATAAAATACAAATTTAGAGCAGCTTAGAAGCAAAATTCCTACAAATGACACATAACTTGAAGACTTAATTTTCCTACTTTGCTGAAGAATTAAAAGATGCTTTATAATTCTGAAAGGTTAATGGGATAAGGATATGACTATCAACAACAGAAATTTGATATATTACGATAAAATTAAAATAATAATTGAAGTATTTATTTTCAAAAGAAAAATGTTGGTAGTAAAATAAATGAAATGAAAGGTAAGTACTGAAATCAGCAGCAAGAATAACACAATTTTGATCGATTTACTTCCTAAATTTATTTTCTCTCATTAACCTTTTGGGATGTAGCACCATTGTTAACAAATCAAAAATATCTAATCTTTAGACTCCAAGGTAATTCTTTTTTTTTTTTTTTCTTGCCCAGCGTTGTCTCAAACCTGTGGATTCAAGTGATCCTTAGCCTCAGTCTCCCAGGTAGCTGGGATTACAGGAGCACACTACCATGCATGGCTCCAAGGTAATTCTTAGAAAACAAGTAGCAAGAAACTAGTATTTGAATGAAATATTTAATAATGGCACTATGACTTGTTGGTGATCAGGAAATAGAACATGCTTTTCTTTTTGTTCAAAATGAATTGTGTAATTTGGTACAGAATTATGAATTTCTTTATTACTTCACAAGCAATGCTATTTTCCTAACAGTGCTTCTTCAAAGTTTATAATGGCAAAGTGTCCTATTTAAAACATCCCCTTTGCTGAGGACCAATAATTCTGTAAAAACTATATAAAAAAATAACTGGACAAACAGCCAAATGCTATACATTTCTAAACTATTTTTGCAGTTATTTCAGTATAAATCAGTCACAAATGATGTTGAAATTTTTTAATAATATGCTATAAAAGGTAGAAATTGATCAAAACAAAATTCAACAATGAAAAAGAATATTCTCAAAAAATTAGGTGCCAACAAAACCAGCTATTTTTCAAAGAAAAGCAATCAAACTTTAAAATTCTATCAATATTAATATAAAACCAACTTAAAGAAAGACTTTATTAAACAGCCATAATTCTTAGTCATTAATTTTGGCACTTAAATGTTTAGCAGAGTTGACAAGGAGAATCCTTAATAAGTTAGGCTGTTGTATTTTAAAATTTATTTTAAATATTTACCATATTATCACTACAATAAAGTATATAATAAAAGCTACATTTCTTAATGGGATATAGAAGTCCTTAAAATAAGGTAACCATTGCATTGGTTAAAACCATTAATTTTCACTTACCACGGTCCAGGATTCCTGGTCTTTGGGCTCTAGAATTCCAGAATTAAAAATTTCTAATAACTGTTGAAGCCCTCCAGCAGCAACAAACTGTAAGCAATTTTGAAAATAATGGTAAGAAAAAAGCAGCTATATAACAAAACCCACTCCTTCATTCAATAACTGAATATATGATAACATGTTTAAAATACACTTTATTTAGTAATTTAATCTTTGACTTAAATAACCAACCTAACTCCCATACAAAATGTTAACACAGATCCAGTAATACGACTTCTAGGAATCTACCCAATGGACACTAAAACACCATTTCAAAAAGAAACCTGTACTCGCATGTCTATAGCATCATTATTTACAATAGCCTGAATATGGAAAAAACCCAAATGCCCAAAAACACATGAATGGGTCAGAAAGTTATGGTGTATTTACACAATGGAATATTATTCCACAATCAAGACAAATGTAATAATGTATCTGTGATAACATGGATGGACCTAGAAGTAATCATGCCTGCAGAAAGAGATCAGAAAGAGAAAGATAAATACTGGATGATCCCACCTGTATGTGGGATATAAGGGAAGCAAACAGACAAAAGGACAAGTAAAACTTAAAACCAACAAAATATCAGAACTAAGCAAAGAGAGGGG